>OY282450.1:81372049-81392049 GCA_958295655.1 Palloptera scutellata | reverse complement strand
AATCAATCAATTTCTAGATAATATTTTTCTCTTTTTGTGTGATTCAAAGTTGACTAAAAAAATGTTCCCATCCTCAAATTATCTTTTTAATTATCAAATTTATGAAATAGGAAACGCAAATTACTGAACTCAAATATTCTTCAACGAACTAACTGTAAACCTTTTGTTTAGCGCCTTTCACTTTCAAACAGAGCCTCCTGTAGACAGTTATCAGAAGTCATACTTAATTCAAAAATTTTTAGCTTTTTCTCCTTCAAATTTTTGAAATTTGTAGCACCTAACGTGGGGTATTATAGAAGTTCCAATCTTACCTTACCAAGAGATGCTTCTGTATCACCCAAGCAACATCATTCTTCTATTTTCATCTTTAAGGTCTTCAATTGTTTGGCGCCTTACATGGGGGGAAAGTAAAAGCTTCAATTTTCACCACAAAAAAGAGCCCTCAGTATGCAAAAACTATCATTAATAGTTAATTCAAAGTTTTGCTCTTCAACCGAATGACTTTTTGATCGTCATATCTTAAAAAATGAAAGGCCTTACGTGGGGGAAAGTAGAATTGCTAATATTCAAATAAATTAAGCTTTTTGTATACAGTGAATATGAACCATAGTTCATTCAAAGTTTTTCTTCTTTGATCTTCATCTTGTTAGCTTAAAAAATTTGAAACATTTAGCGCCTCACGTGGGGGTTAGTAGTATTGGTATTAAATAAACACTTGAAAAATCGGACTCCTGTACACAATAAATGTAAATCATATTTCACTGAAGATTTTTCTCCTCAGTATTGATTTTCTCAACTTAAAATTCTTAAAATGTTTTGCGCCTTACATGGGGGTTGTAGTTTTTCTATTATTATCTTTAAAAATCTTCTTACTGGGAAATTAAATGTAATTCATTGCTCAATCAACGTTTTTTCTTCACTGATATAACTTTCATCGGCTTCAATTTAATATAAATATTTAGCGCCTAACATGGGGTATAGTAGAATTTGCCAATATTGATTTCGAAAGGAGCCTTCTGTATACAACGAAAGTAATTTATAGTTCACCCAAAGCTATTTTTTAACTGAATTATGTTTCTCAGCTTTTGAAATATAGAATTATTTAGCGCCTTATGTGAGGGATAGGTGAATTTCCATTATTTTCCTTTAAAACTGCCATCTCTATACAATAGATAGTTTATTTAAAGTTTTACCGTCTCTTAATTGACTTTCTTAGCTGAAAGAATCTTTATAAAAAAAAGAGCTTAGCGCTTTATGTGGGGGGAAATATAATTCCAGTTATTCGCTCTAAAATGTGGTATGAAGTAAATTTAATTTTAGTCTTTTAAGAAACGAAAATCATTCCAAATTATATAGCGCCTCACATGAGGTTGTTTTATTTATTAGCATCTACTGCATATCCTCGCTTAATACACATAACTTTTAAACCAAATTACATTGATTCATTTATTTATACTCGCTAAATCCGTTGGTGCCTAGGGTGGGGTATTCAAATTAACAGTAAGTTTTACTGTTTAGTATGAGCCATATAATTTGTTTATCTTTAGTAATCCACACCCCAAAGCCCTTCTCACTGATTTCCTTCAAAAGAGAAGCTCACTCACAAAAATGCATTACTTCTCCACTGCGTGGCTGCATAGATTTACTCATCTTAAGTAGTTGCAAATATATAAAATGATTAATTTTCCATTCCCTCTTCATTTCAGATTGTTAATGAGTACACCGATTGGGATCGCACTTCACAGCATCCCATCAACACACGTGACACTGCTGTCGCCGCCCTTTCCGATGCACAATTCGTGGCGCCAATAATACGTGCCGGTGATGTTTTTGCTATCAACTCACCACCGCCCACTTCCAATGGTGGTGGCGGTTCATCTTCCAATGGTGGTGGTGGTGGCGGTGGTGGTTCAGCATCTGCTTCAACCTCGCAGTCAGCTGCGCAATCGGGCCGTTGTTATTTTTATGTATTCGATTATCAAACAAAAGATGGAGACTATCCGCAGCGAATGGGTACAGTGCACGGTGAAGATTTGCCATATATATTCGGTGCTCCGCTGGTTGACGGTTTCAGTCATTTCCCGCAGAATTATACAAAATCCGAGATGGCATTGTCCGAGGCGGTCATTATATTTTGGACGAATTTCGCGAGAACTGGGTGAGTAGCACTTGCGGCAGATAATTAGTAAATAATTGTAAAGAACATAAATTTCTTGGCGCCTCAAATGGGGTAAAGAAGTAGTAGTGTTTTCAATTGTTCGCTATTCATTAGGCCAGGAAATGCCTTTCTAGTTTTTATTAATCTTCCAATTAGTTTGTGGCTTCCGAAAAGTGATCTCAAAATCACTCTTATATTTCATTAGGACTTATTTATAATTCACTGAGGAATCTTTTGTTTTACTTGGCGCCCCACATGAGGTATCAAAAATCTATCTTTCTAAGGTGCAAATGTTGAAATGACAAGTTATTTGCTGTCTTTATTCGCCTGGGAAATAACAAGCCTTCCAGAGATTTTTCACTTCCTTAACTTCAAAATTACTTGGCGCCTCAGGAGGGGAACTAAAAATATGCTTTAGAAATATATTTATGTATCGGTAAAACTTTAACGTTACATTAAAGTAATTTTTTCCAGTTCAATAACATTTAAAAATGCTTTCCAAATATTTGCTACCTCTTTATAAGCTTTAAAATTACTTGGCGCCTCAAGTGGGGGACCAACATTTTTTTTTATATTGGTTTTCTCTTTTAAAAAATTTTTTATTTCACTTTAAAAGTAAAGTAATTTTTGTAGCTTCATATACTTTTCAAATTACTTAGCGCCTTACAAGGGGTATCAAAAATTGGACTTTGTAGGTAATAAATACTGAATTTAACCACAGATTTGCATTCCTCTGTGGAAATTTAAGAAAGAGATATCTTATTTAAACTTATTTTAAACATCTAGAATTACTTGGCTCCTTGGGTGGGGGGTGATGGATGGATGGATGTGAAGAAGGCCGAGAACCTGACCTACGAGTGCAGGACCGTTCCTCAAGCACTCAGGCTATGTAGCCCATTGTACTTAGGGCCTAGGAAAAGAAGAAGGGGTGAGTAAGAAGGGAGCAAGTAAGGGATTAGGGAAAAAGAGGGAAAAAGTTGAAAAGGGGTTATAGGGCGACTACGTTCTCTTCCGCAAATTTTCCGTTTTCTCTCACAAATCTCAGAAGATCGCAGAAGGGGAAGGAGTGAACTTTGTCCATTCCTGTGACATCGAAACCCAAAATGCGCCATCTTGTTCTGACAAAGGCGGGATATGTGCAGAGAAAATGCTCTGTGCTGTCCACCTCCTCCAGACAAGATGTCCAGATCGGGTCCTCGGTGATGCCGATGGTGGTCATATGTTGGCCCCATGGATTATGTCCTGTGATGAGTCCCACCATCTGGCGAAGGTCCTCTTCCTTTCTAATTTAAGAAGGAATTCTGCTGCCTTCCTGTTTGGACAAATCACAAAACACTTAGCCGTTTTACAGATGTTCAGATTGGACCAGCGTCTCTTATGTAAATCATCATTGGGTGGTGGACTAAATATATACTCTAGAAAGATTATTATGTTTTAGTTGAAATTTTAGCTCGCTCTAAAAAGCATTTCTGTTTCATTAAGTAATTAGTATTTTCGATTCATAATAGTAATTTTGAAATTACTTGGCGCCACACATGGGGTGTGAAAAATTTTACTTTGTGGATGTTGGTTTAAAAACTGTTGTTGTCTCAAGGATTAAAAATGCTTTCTTACTTATTTTCAAGCTTAAAAATAACTTGGCGCCTCAAGTGGGGCTGTAAAAATAAACTCTTTCTTACTTCTTTTCAAGCTTTAAAATAACTTGGCGCCTCAGGTGAGGCTGTTCGCTCCAAAAAGATTTTTATAATTCATTAGAAATGTTGGCTCACTCTAAAATAAATTTACCCTTGCAAACCTTTTCATATTACTTCGCGCCACACATGGGGTATCAAAAATAAAGCATTTCTAGTTATCAAATGCTGATTTGGTAAATAATCCTCCATTCGCCTTTAAATTTTTGCTATTCCGTGTAATATTTAAATCCTCTTAAACCTTTTAAAATTACTTGGCGCCTTAAGTGGGGGACCAATAATATGCTTTAAAAATCATTTCTTACTCTAGAATATTTTGTTCGCTTCGTAAACTATTGAAATTATTGAGCGCCTCACATGGGGGGTATCGAAACTAGTTCATAAAATAGATTTCACCAATAACAACATCTCATTTTCAATAGAGTTCACCATTCCCTTTTGAATATACTCCCTTTTGAAGCTAATTCGCTGTGAAAATCCCTAAATCTTACACCACTATTTCCACTAAATTAATTCACAATTGCATGCTGCCTGCCAACAAAAGTGTTGCCGTTTTCATAGTAACTTAAGTATTACCCCTATTTTTCATACTATGTCATTCCACTTTTAACACATAGACAAAGCCCAACAAGAAAAATTAAAACCATGTAGCAACAACATCTTCACTTCCGCTTATGTAATAAGAGCAAAAAAGAAAAAAAAAAAGTACCAAGCTATTAATGCTCAAGTGTTGTTAACTAAAGTTGCTTTGTATTTGTTTATTTTTGTGTGCACATTTTACTAATTTCCCCCAACACACGAGCGAGTAATGTTCGTTGTGTATTTTTGTTGTTGTTGTTGTTTTGATTTTTATTTTTTTTTTTGCCTTTGTATGCTCCCTACTTGAATGTAACAGCGTCACTAAACTAAGCAACTACAATTTAATTTGTCACACTCTTCTCCCTCCCAGCATGTCCAATCTTCATGCTTACAATCAAGATTCAAAGAAGGAGAAACGAAGAAAGTGCCAGTGAAAGCGAGAGGGGTGGGCGAGGGTAGATGAGGGTGGGTGATGGTCGGCGAGGGTCGACAAGGGGGGGAGAGGGGGCCGGGGGTATTACTTAGACGTGCCTTTTATGTGCAACACTTAATGTTGATTGCTTGTAATTCGTAGTTGAGAGTAAGTATAAAGAATACATTTCCCCCCCCCCCCCCCCCCCCCCTACTTACATATTCTTGACTTTCATCTTTGAACAGAAATGGTAGTTTCCTTCTTTTTGTTGCTGCTTTCTTATTGTATTTTTCATGTTCATGTTCATGTTCATGTTCATGTATTTTATTGTTGTTGTTGTTGTTGTATTGCTCTTTTTTCTATTGTTTTCTATTTTTTGTTATAGCAATCCAAATGAACATCATCGTCAAGACTCTGTACTGCCAGCATCAAAGGAGCGTAATCGTTTTCGCAGCATCACCTGGGAAAATTATGATCCCCTGCATCAGAAATATTTGGAAATAGGTAAGTGAGCAATAGACACACACAAATATCAAACTTGCAAACGTCACACACTCTCGATAGCTGAATGCTTGAGGCTCAATCGAAATTGTAAATATGCTCGGTTGGATTTGAATAGCTTTCGCTTATCCTCGTCCCCGTTCCCTCACATAAGTAGGGCGACCTACATAGTCTCATAAACTCTCATAAAAACAGTGTGTAGCTTTAACACACCGGTACTTTGTATGTCTGTTAGTGTGTGTGTATGTGTGTGTGTGTGTGTGTGTGTGTGTGTGTGTGTGTGTGTGTGTGTGTCTGTGTGTGTGTCTGTGTGTAAATAAGAAAAGTTTATTACACATACTACACTAGCAAGCATTAACACGCATACACTCGCACACTCCCGAGTTATATTTAAAGCTATTATTTCCGTAGGTGATTACGGACTAGGTTTTGCATATATACATGTGTATATGTATATATATGTGTGCGTGTGTGTGTGTGTGTTTTGTTTGTATATTTGTATTTTCTATATTTATATTTGCTTTATTCGGTAAATCTCTCTTCGCAAATTATTGTTTTTGCTTTCCTTGATTTTGCATTAATTAACGAAATCGAAACCAAGGACATGGTTCCTTCGAAATTTCATACTCTCAATTTAGTTTCGTTTAAAGTTTGTGTTTTTTGTGTGTGTGCGTGTGCGTGTGTATGTGTGTGTGCGTGTGCCTGTCATAATTGATGTTGGTTTTGTGCTAATTTTGTCATAATTGAGAAATTTTAAATTAGATTTCCTTTGATAGCATTTCGATTTTCATGTGAGCTAATCTGTTGCTTATGTCATTATCTGGGCGCCTAGAGTGGGGCTGAAAGCAAACAAGGAAGTAAGCTGATAGAACACCATAACAACATTTCACATTCAATTTCACATTTCTCAGAATACTCGAAATCAATCTTTGATAAAACTTTCATCAGGGAAATTTCATTTCAGTCTAAAAAAAAACAAAACACCCTAAAATAATAAATGTGTTTATTAAAAATTTTACATTTTTACAATGGTTGGCTCCTTAAATGGGGCTATTCGCAACATAATAGTTGAACTAGTGTCTCTCTTTCTCTCTTTCTCTCTCTTTCACCTTTATGTGATGTGTATTTATGCATGTTTCCACGTTATGAATTTCAAATACCTAAAGCACCAAAAATTACCGCCAAATCTTTTTTATTCATCGTTTTGGGTTTTTTACTACTATGGGCAAAAGTTAGTAAGACTTTGTTCATAATTTCAAATTTTTTTATTCATTCTTCCAAATCTATTTCGTCCCCTTCAAAGTAATCCCCCCCGGCCCTAATACACTAATACACTTGTGCCAACGTTTTTTCCAATTCTCGAAACAGTTGTTAAAGTCAATTTCCGGAATAGCCTTCAATGCGCTAAGCGATTCATGTTTAATGTCTTCAATTGACTCAAAACGATGTCCACGAAGCGGTTTTTTGAGTTTAGAAAATAGCCAAAAGTCACACGGTGCTAAGTCAGGCGAATAGGGTGGTTGCGGAACGAGAACGATATCAGTCGAATTTTTGGTAAAATGGTCTCGTAAAACCAATGCAGTGATTTTGGAACCAATCGTGCATTCACTCTTCTTAGGCCCAAATGATGTTTTAAAATGGTTTTCACTGTTCCTTCCGATATTCCAACGATGCCAGTAAGGTCTCTGACTGTTAATCGTCGATTCTCGAGCACCAATTCTTTGATTTTATTGACGTGTTGATCATCAGTTGATGTTGATGTTGATGGCCGTCCTGGACGTGCTTCGTCGTCAACGCCGTTCGTCATTCTCGACCATCTTTGAACAATTTGTACCAATCAAAAACACTTGCTCGCGACATACAATTATCACCGAAGGCCTTTTGTAACATTCTGAACGTTTCGGCACCAGAAATTTGATTCCGCACACAAAGTTTAATGGAACTTCGTTGAACTTTGTTGAATAATTTCACTCATTGTGAAAATCGCCGAATGCACTTTTTGTACTTCAGAACTTCAGAAAGACAAGCGTATACTAAACACTAATGATTAGTTTGATGAGACATTTGGCACAGATGTCACCGACAGTCGTACCAACCTTAAAAAAATAATATTTTGATGAATGGGTTTCCGCGTGAAATTTAAATTAAAAAGTCTTACTAACTTTTGCCCACAGTAGTAGGCTGAATGGGCGAGGTTTTTATTGTTTGCTATTTGTGGCTTGACTTGAGTGGTGAGGGGTAAAGTGAATTTTTAAGTGAAATATGCTTTCAAATCACGTTCAAAATGTTGTGAATTTAAAAACACATGTCGCATATTTATTGTAGTAGTAATATTTACATAAATAGAAAACATAAAAGATAGTATACAAATTGGGTTTTAAATGTTTCCTACTTTTAAAAGGGTCTGTCTATATCTTCTTCTTCTGCTAATGGCACAACACCACCCAGGGTGGAGGGGCTAGGCCGAGCTATTCGTAGCCACTCATGTTGTGCGTGTTATATTTGTATATGAATGGGAGGGACCTACGGTTTAATGCCGAATCAGAACGTGGAGTCGGTTTTTTTTTCAAATGGTCGGACGTATTCCTGTCGGGCATAAGTCTTCACTCAAAATCTATAATATCGATATTTCATTCCTATCAAAAATTATTGCCGAGATCCAGTCATCAGAATTTTATTCCCACAAAATTCTGAATTGAAAAGTGTGTTAATTTTCGATTTTATCTGCAGTTAAAATTTGAGTAAACCTAATCCAGTAATTCACTTTTATACGAATCACGAGAGCTGCTAGCTCCAACTACTTAGTCCAACAAAACACATCAAACTAATGGTCAAATTCTCTCAAAACTGTCACTGACACTGATACAACTGACAGTGGGAACTACTGAAAAGTACCGCTGGAAATTCAGAACCCCTGGAAACTCAAGTAGAATCTCTATATGAAAGTTTATGCGAGCTCTCTATCTTGAAGTCGCATAAGAAGAAAGTAATATTTTTTTGGTACCTGTCAAGAGACATGGGAAACTCAACTCGAATCATTGTCGAGGTGATCTTTGAAAAGTATTAATAGCTGAAATTCATGTGATTGCTGTGGCGCAGTGGCAGTGCGTTGGACTGTTACGCAGAGTGTCCGGAGTTCGGATTTCGTATTTCGACACAGGCAAAATCAAAATGTAGAAAAAACTATTTTTCTACACTGCAGCCCCCCCACCTCTTGGCAGGCAATGACAAACCTACTAGTTTAAAAATTGCATATGAAAGGCTTTTCACTTCGCCGTTCTCGGATTCGGCATAAAACTGTAGGTCCCGTCCCTTCCATTCATATACAAATATAGCACCGCACAACATGAATGGATGCGAAAAGATGGGCCTAGCCCCTCCATGGGCTGTTTTGCCATTAAAAGATGAAAAGAAAGAAGAAGAAGTTATGATCCAATCATTTTGAGGGTAAACAACTACACGATTAATATTAGATAAGATGACCTCTATTCGATTCAAGGGTCTTGAGAAGAAAATAACCATTTACCACTTTCTCATCTGCCCGCCTTCTTCTGGAGATTACCATCTCATCCACCAGTGCATCCAGAAATTGTAGAAGGAGGAAGAGGGTTTAGGTTTTTATATTCTTGATTCAGGAGCAACGAATATAATGGTCGAGCTAATTTATCAGGAAGTATATTAGTTGAGATAGCGATCACTTCTCTGGCACCTAGTCTAAATATCTTACTGTAGGATATTGATATGAAAATGTGCTAAGAGCTCGAAGAAATATAAGTAAAAATAGTATAATCAAAAGCTGCCAGAGCTATAATCTCGATCGAAATTTGAAAAAATCTGGCTGAGATCAAAGTCTACATATTACTCGTATAGTTGATACTAGTACTTAGACTAGTTTGCTCCAGTCGAATTTGGTTACATAAACATAAATTGTTGGATCGAAATCAAAGTTTAAGCTGAGGAGTAAACGCTGAGGTCATGATCTATTCTATTCTCGAGAACCTTATCTATGTAGCTAACGTAAATAAGTTAGAATCCAATAACTTTAGAGCCTAGAAATACAATGAAAAGACAAGCTTCCACAACCATAATAGAAATCGAAATTAAGAAAAATATTGCTTAATTAATACCAGGTAAACGTGATGCACTGAAACTAGTGGAAAGGAAGAGTGGGGGAGGGGGCGGTTTCAAGTGTTTTTGCGCCTCTTCAAAACTCATTTCTTAGTTAGGAGTTACAATAGTAAATTCTAAGATATTTTGCAGGCAATATGGGCAGAATGAAAAGCGTAGATCAAAACCTATTTTTCCTTTGTACAGGGTGCGCCATCTTTTATGTTGGTATGTAAACAGTGAATAATTTTACCCATTTATCAACCGATTAACTTGAGTAAACATGTTTTTGAAACGTCAATCCGATACAATTTAAATTATGAATCGCTTAACAACACCGAAACTACGAAATAGTGACGGTGTATATTGAAAAGGGTCGTTCAGTTGTGTTAACTCAACGTGCATATCATCGAAAATGTCGTGGCCAACAAGCACCGTCCGACAACACTAATTGTCGTCGTTTGGTGTCGAATTTTGTTGAGCACCGAACAGTGAGAGGTTGTCGAGAAGCCATTCATCAACGCCCAAGACGTACCAATGAACTGGTTGAAGCGGTAGGAGAGAGTGTTGCCGAGAAGCCACACGTGTCGTATCGTCACTGCGCTCAGCATTTTGGCGTCAGTGGAACCACCTTGCGGCGCATTTTGAAGGATGATTTCCAGTTGTTTCCGTTTTAAGTGCAATTGACCATCCGAGTCTACCCAAATCTTCAGATTTGACCCGTCCCGGCTTCTTTTTGTGGGGTTATTTGAAAAGTAGAGTGTACACCAGCAAGTCTAAGACTATTGACGAGCTCAAGGCAAACATTCGTGCCGAAATCATCGCTACACCTCTCGAGATGCCCGAAAAGTGATGGAAAGCGCAGCAAAAAGGGCATATTTTTCTTCAATAAATAACGGCGGCCACTGATGACGTATTCAAAAACTAGTCCAAATAAATTGTGAAGAACCAAATTAAATAAAAATACCTCATATATGGAAATCGAGTGTTTTTTTTTTGTAAGTTAATCAATATTCCAGTAACGACATAAAAGTTGGCACACCCTGTACTTATGTACTTACTTACTTAGCTGGCACTACAACCGATAATTCGTTCTTGTCCGCCTCGATAAAACTTCTCCAGGTCCCCCTGTACCTGGTCTTTCTAATGGAGATTTGGACGTCCTTTTCTGCGTATTTCTCCACCGTGGTTTGAATAAAACACATTCACTCAGCCTGACCCAACCAAGGAAACCGCTGGATTTTTATGCGCGTTGGATTTTTTATAACAGTGTCGGCGAACAGCTCAGAAAAAGCATCCCTTTGTATTTGTAATACAAAGTAATAATTCAAATAATTTTCATTGCAAATTTATATATTTTTTATTTTTATATTTGTTGATTTTTTTTCTTAGGGAATAAACAATCAGAAACGTTAAGCACCTTAACTGGGGAAAGTTTATGAAGGCACTTCCTACCTTCCTCCCTCCCTCCCTCTAGATACTAGTTATATTTTTTTTGTAAAAAAAAATGTTAATCTCTTAATGAGGGGGAAGCTGATAGAGCACTGTAATTTTAATACTTTCTACTGGAATATTAAAGAAATATGAACAATTCTCATATACTTATACTGAAATTTGTTCTAGAGAGCAAACCATTGTTTAGCGCCTTATGTGGGGGATACAGATACTGATTTAAAGACTTACAGTTACCATCTTTTGATTTATTGCATATTACATATTCTCAGTATGTGCAAGGTAGAAACAGCAAAGAAGAGATCGTTTAAATAATACTATAACATGAAAACTTGGTCAGCGCCTTATGCGGGGGAAGCTAATGGAGTACTTTCTTAACCTTATAAATTCACTAATAATTTAAACAATTTTTTATGAACATTTTTTTAAGTATATCTTTCCAATAAACCATGAAAATTGTTCAGTGCCTTAATGTGGGGTATATTGGTAAAGCTTCTAGCAACTTTGGTTCCCATTTTTCACTTGCTTTTTTCTCAACATCTCAAACTCGTTTTAATCACTAAGGATAATTAATGTACTAAGGATAATACGAGTATGTAGCGCCTTATGTGGGGCTAGCTAATGAGTCCCATTCTTTCCCCCTTTTCCCCTTCCCGAACACCATGAATCTGCTTTTGAAAATTTAATGGAAAATAAATCATCCGAATTGACTAAGATAAGGTTAAAAATAAATATATTTAGCGCCTTATGTGGGGAAGACTGTTGAAGCTTGTTCTTGCTCCCTCCTCGTGAATTAAAAACTAGTCAACTTAAAAACTTTTACTGTTTAATTAAAGAAGCTCAGCTTTTCCCATATATATCCATAAATAAATCATCAGAATTGCTTAGCGCCTAATGTGTGGGATACTGATAAATCCTCTATTAGCAATAGTTTCCATTTTTCGGACTTCTTATATATTTTCAGCATCAATTAAAGGCAAGTTAATAGCTGATACAGCTAAGGTGAGGTCATAAAATTAATAATAAAATAATAAAATTTTCTAGAGTTCTTTGTGGGAGAATCTCCTGCCTCTCGCCTCATGTGCCCAATGAAGCACGGGATTTTAACAATTTTTACTGAACACAATTTCCATGTTTTCTAAAAGCTTTCCTGGTAAATAAACTATCAAAACTGTTTAGCGCCTAAGATGGGGGATTAATGCTTATACCATCAGCAGTTTCCATCTTTTTGATTTATTACTCAGCGCCTATCAAAGGCGAAAAATAGAAGAGGCAATTAAATTAATATTCAAATACTTCGAATTTAAATTTCAATTCAATTTTATTGCGTTGTTGTATAAGTATTTACCTACTTAATCACTGAAATACCCAAAAATTTCCGAATTCAAGCCATAGCAGTAATTTGTTCACTTCATCATTCAATTTTTCAATTTATATCTGCTCGAGCATCAGACTTCATATTCTCCTATTGCTTCTTTCCCTACTAGGGCGCCACCTGTGGGGGTTACACTCTCACATCCGATTGTGCCTATTGTGTAAACGGAAAGCCAATGAACTTTTCCTTTTTAACAATAATGAAATATGAAAAACGCAAAAAATGTATTCGTAAGTCTGCAACACCTACCACATATTTGCTCGAAGGGATGTGAAGTGGTTTGTGGCACACTTCGGCCTTCGCTGTTTCTAAAAAGTCTGGAAGAACACGTGTCTCAAAAGCTACTTTCATTGTTAAACAGTTCAATGTCCAACTACTTAAGAGGCATAAGAAAAACACGAAAAATAAGCTGAAAGTATCAAATAAAATCGAAAATAGTTGAAGGTACTCAAAAGTTAAAATTAAATTTTGAAGAGAAAGAAATATTAACAATTTCATGCAAATAAACAAAACAAGAACAACAAAATCGAAATATTTTAAATTGAACGTCACACGCTGTTACACACACTACACAACAACCCCAAACTCAAGGAAACAAGAACAGCAACAACAGCAACACCAACGCCAACTTATGCTGTAACAGCTTGCGTTTGTCACATCAGGCACCAATGTTATTAATTTCATTTTAGCACCTTTATTATGGATATGTGCGTGTATCAAAGTGTACGAGTATGTGTGTGCGTGTGCGTGTTTGTGTGTGTGTGTGTGTGTGTGTGTGTATGTGTGTTTGTGCGTGTGCTAGACACAAAAAATGGGTGTCGTTAGCAGCAACCGATTATGTATCTGCCGCAAGAACATTTAAACTGAATAAAGCATATATTTGCTGTTGTTGTTCTTGTTGTTGTTGTTCTTGTTGTTGTTGTTGTTGTTGTTGTTGTTGTTGTTGTTGTTATGAAACCATATGCCACAAAAAAATGAAAAGATATTTCCAAGATATGCATATACTTACTTACTTGATGAGCGATAGAAAAAAGGTGGCTCATGCGTGCATACATTATGACATTGACGTAAAAGTCTAAAACGATATTTCATGATAAGCAGCTGAGTTAGAAATCATAGGATGTGTCTATATCAGCATTTGTATGCATAACCAAACGTGTGCAGCTTCTTCAAAATGTTAACTTTACTTATGTATTTTTAAACGGAACTCGATCAACTTGAAAGTACATATAATTTGCAATGGATGCGCTAAAGCATTTTAAGGGATTTTAACCCAAAAAACAAAAAACACATTAATGTATGTAGGGCGCCCATGATGGGGATTGCGTTTAATCCTTCAACTTTACCCAAAAAAATTACTCAAACTGGTTTCACGTTCGACACAATTTTTTAATTCCTGAAATAACAATTTATATATGTATAGCGCCTAAGGTGGGGGCAGCTTTAAATACTATCATTTTGCCACACTTTTAACTATTATAGATTCCCTTTATATACGTTAGATATATTTTTTCAATTCTTGAAATAACATTTTATATATGTATAGCGCCTAAGGTGGGGGCAGCTTTAAACACTATCATTTTACCAAACTTTTAACTATTTTAGATTCCCTTTATATACGTTAGATACATTTTTTCAATTCTTGAAATGCAATTTTATATATGTATAGCGCCTAAGATGGGGGCAGCTTTAAATACTATCATTTTGCCACACTTTTAACTATTTTAGATTCCCTCTATATACGTTAGATACATTTCTTCAATTCTTGAAAAACAATTTTATATATGTATAGCGCCTAAGGTGGGGGCAGCTTTAAACACTGTCATTTTACCAAACTTTTAACTATTTTATATTCCCTGTATATACGTTAGATACATTTATTCAATTCTTGAAATAACATTTTATATATGTATAGCGCCTAGGGTGGGGGCAGCTTTAAATACTATCATTTTGCCACACTTTTAACTATTTTAGATTCCCTGTATATACGTTAGATACATTTCTTCAATTCTTGAAATAACAATTTATATATGTATAGCGCCTAAGGTGGGGGCAGCTTTAAATACTATCATTTCACCAAACTTTTAACTATTTTAGATTCCCTCTATATACGTTAGATACATTTCTTCAATTCTTGAAATAACATTTTATATATGTATAGCGCCTAAGGTGGGGGCAGCTTTAAATACTATCATTTTACCAAACTTTTACCTATTTTAGATTCCCCTTATATACGTTAGATACATTTCTTCAATTCTTGAAATACAATTTTATATATGTACAGCGCCTAAGGTGGGGGCAGCTTTAAATACTATCATTTTACTAAATTTTTATTATTATTGATTCACCCCAGACACATTTTTGCAATAATTAAAATTAAATTTTATACATACATATATAGCACCTAAATCCTACCATATTGCTAAATTTTTAACTACATATTTTATATTATTCAAATCCTGTCATTTTGCTAAATTTTTAACTAGATTCACTCTAGATACGTTATTCTTATTATTAAAACAAAATTATGTGTAGCGCCCAAGATGGGGGCTCTTCAAATCCTTTAATATTGTCCCTATTTTAAACTAGTTTCGTTCCATATACAGATGTATGTTTTTTTTTATTATTAAATACAATTATTTATCGCGCCTAAGGTGCGGTACAGTGAAACGACCGAATTGCGGATCTACTTTAAACCGCAATTTGAAATAGGCGCTAAAACATTTCAAATACAAACATTTCTGTATGGCACCCAAGGTGGGGAGGCTGCTTCAATTGATTCAATTTGGCTTTTTTCAATCTGGAATAAAATATTGAATAAATTTAAATTCATGATCATTCACTCTAGATATTTTCCTAAAATTATTGAAATAGATTTATGTATGGCGACCAAAGTGGGGCACCGTAAAGTGCAACTCGATCTACTTAACGTGTTACTTAGAATGGGCACTAAAGTGTTTTAAGTGTAAGTTTAAGAAAGTATGTATAAATTAATGCATTGCGCCCAAAATGGGGGCCAATTGAAATCCTTCAATTTAGCTAAAATATCAAACTAGCTTCACGCTAGAAAAAAAAAAATCATTTATGGCGCCCATGATGTGGGCTGCTTCCAATGTTTTTATTTTGATAAATTTATTATTTTCACTAAACTAGTTTAAATTTTTTGGTTGCTTCGAAACCAAAAAATACATAAGGGCGCCCAATGTGAGGGTAATGGAAATTTGATAATTCATAAACACTATAATTTTAATATAAATTAAGCATTCTTAAATTGTATTTGTAAATATTGTACCTTCAAGTCAGTGAGAAAAGCAGCAACAACAACATTCAACCAAATTGAAAAGGTGTGATACGTGAAGGGGGAGAAGAAAGCTTTGAAATACAAATTTCCACCACAATGTACTCGTATATTTTATAAATTATTTCATTAATTTATCGACCCAAAAAACCAAAAGCAATTTGCTCATCAAAACCCCTCTCTTCTATACGGTATTGCTTCACATACCCCACATCAGGCGCTGATTAAAATCAAATTTGTCACTGCGCAATCTTTCCAGTGTTAAAAATATGACTTTAAAGGAATGCCAAAAGGTAAATCACATGATTAAATTAGGTCTAAAAATGTAATATTTTTTACGTGATCCTAAATATTCGATATTGACAATGAAACATTTAGTATGCATTTATGGCTACCTTCTATCAAATCTATCTACACAATCATAAAAATCTTAGTAAATATGGTACCGAGTTTTTTTTTTTTTCTTAACTTAAGCTCTTGATCATACTTACTATATTATATTTAATTTGAAATACAGGTATTAATATTTTTATCTATTTCTTTACATTTTTGCTGCTGCTGCTGCTGCTGCTGCTGCTGCTGCTGTTGCCAACTTTTCACCATCGCATGTCAATCCCATCTACACTCTTATCCGTGCACCTCAGGCATGAAGCCGCGCATTAAAAATCACTTTCGCGCCCATCAACTCTCCGTTTGGCTGCGGCTCATCCCCGAGTTGCATCGCGCCGGCATGGAGGATGTGATAGCACGTCACAATCTATTTAAAAATCACGATGATATGGATTTATATGAAGGACCTGTTAAACCGGATCCATTTGGCTCTTCGACACGTCTACTACTTATCGATGATGCGCTTATGAAAAAGGGTCGCAACAATATGACACCAACCGGCTATATAAATGGCGTCTTTGGGGGTAAGTATTAAAGCAAATACAAACACACACACACACACACATACGCGCGCACACACACATACAAACTACTTACGTAGATAAGTATAAGCACTAAATAAGAATAAAACAAAAATGTTAAGCGAAGAGAAGAAAGTAGCTGCCTGCTGTTTTTTTGTTTATGGAATTTCACTGTTGCTTCTACTTACTTTTTCTTTGCTTCTTTACATCTTCTTTTGTCTTTGTCGTTGTCGTTGTCGTTGTCGTTGTCGTTGTCGTTGTCGTTGTCGTTGTCGTTGTCGTTGTCGTTGTCGTTGTCGTTGTCGTTGTCGTTGTCGTTGTCGTTGTCGTTGTCGTTGTCGTTGTCGTTGTCGTCTTCTTTTTTCTTCTTATTTCCTTCTTCTTCTTCTTCCCTTCTTCTTCTTCTTCCCTTCTACTTCTTCTTCCCTTCTTCTTCTTGTTCCCTTCTTCTTTTTCTTCCCTTCTTCTTCTTCTTCCCTTCTTCTTCTTCTTCCCTTCTTCTTCTTCTTCTTCTTCCCTTCTTCTTCTTCTTCCCTTCTTCTTCTTCTTCTTCCCTTCTTCTTCTTCTTCCCTTCTTCTTCTTCTTCCCTTCTTCTTCTTCTTCTTCCCTTCTTCTTCTTCTTCCCTTCTTCTTCCCTTCTTCTTCTTCCCTTCTTCATCTTAGCCTACATACAATTACGTTATCTTTGTATGCCAGCTTGTACTTTCCCGATGTCTATATTCCATCGAAGACGTCTTTCTCTCTCTCTCTCTCTCTGGGTGTGTGTGTGTGTGTGTGTGTGTGTGTGTGTGTGTGTGTGTGTGTGTGTGTGTGTCAGTATCTGTACCTGTGTATATTTCTGTATACTAAAATTGACACTGTTTGGCTTGCTTCAGGTTATATCTTCATGAAAATATACTTGAGCATCAAAAGGGAAGACAACTCCCAGAGAGTTGAGAAAGAGAATGAGCGAATGGGAAAGGATAGACACGAGCATAGAATTTCCGTAACATATCCTATCCATTTGGCCATCTTACTTATTAATGTGTTTTGGGTACTTTATGTGTGTATGGGTGTGTATGGGTGTGTATGGGTGTGTGTGTGTGTCCACTTAATACTTATACTAGTTCTGTAACTGTCACTTACTTCATTTTGACATAGGTAAAAGCTTAGCCAAAATTATTTGTCGCCTGTCATCTACTCAAAAGGTCTTACTTACTTACTTACCATACTCCAACTACAAATACAACTACATGCATTTCATTTTTGATAGTTCCCCTCCAGCTCCATCCACACGCATACCATAACTATTCACTTTAGGTATTTCCTAATGTCTTTATTTAATATTTTCGAATTGGATTGTGCAAAAGTTAGCAAGTACTCGTATACCGAAGTTTGAGGCCGTCCCCTTAGGTGAATTTAAAAATTGAGAAATTTGTCTCTTATTGTAATTTAAATCTGTATTTGAATAATAAATAAATGCTTGCATAGATTGAAACTAATTAATTTTTATGTGATATGTCACAAATAGTTACAACGCACACACGCACACACACGCACACACACATAACTATGAATGTTTTTGAGATTTTCTTCAATTGTGTAGATATATTAGGTTTTGTGCACAAATAATTATTTGCACATTTCAATGTTGATATTTTAATTGGATTTCTTCCGTCTTCAATTAAAAGATATTCTTATCCCAAAAACTGATTTTTTGTTGCGTGTATCATGCATGTGGCATCTCGGTGCCTTGGCCACAGTAATAAGTTGCTTGCGATAGAAGGAGAAAGTAAGACTAGCAGAGATAGAAGGAGAAAGATAGAATAAATTGGTCGTATAAGCCTCAGAGAAAGATTATTTGATTCCCGGTGAAATCAAATATGAATGAGATAATAAAAAAAAATAAATAAATAAATAAATAAGAATAAGAATAAGAAAAAGAAACTTTTCAGATACATTTACAATTCGATGAAGATACTTATGACTTTCTTTTGTACCTGGCGAGCAACATTTCACAGGTGGCTTTCCGAATTTCTTGTTGCCTTTCAGTCAATTCATGCGGCACCCATCTTCACACCTTCCCACCTTCCCCCCTTCCCACAATCCAAATCAATCCCATTGCTTTTAAACGTTGAGAAATGCAAATGCATTGTTGGGTCACATTTAATTGTTCTGCAAGTTGTTCTTGCGTTTGACCACCATCCTCATCCATCATCGAGTAAAGCTTGCAATTCGGCAAACTTCAAACTTTTAAGGTGGCCTTCCAGGTTCTTCATTTCTCACTTCAAAATCGCCACTTTTAAACTTATTGAACCACTCCTTTGCCCAGTGTTTTGCCTAGAGCGTGCTGGCCATAAGCTTCCACAAGAATTCGATGAGATTCCAAAGCAGATTTCTTCAATTGGATGAAGAAAATCGCTGTGGCGTAGTGGTAGTGCGTTGGACTGCTACGCAGAGTGTCCGGGGTTCGAATCTCGGCACAGGCAAAATCAAAACAAACAAAAAGTAGAAAAAATATTCGAAAAGATGTCCGCATATCGTAGTTTATAGGCACAAAATCCGACATTTTTACGAGCCAAAAAAAATATGTTGTTGTATGAAACTCGATTGGTTATGAAAACTGAATATTGTTGACAGAATGACTAAATGCGTAGAAATGGCGCCAATGATTTGGTTTAACAGAGCGTATAGTTTTGCCTAGTGGCACAGAGATTACCGGCATTACCGATTTCATACTTGTACACCTATGTACTACTGTGGGCAAAAGTTGGTTATTTCGCGCGGAAACCCGTTCATCAAAATATTATTTTTTTAAGGTTGGTATGACTGTCGGTGACATCTGTGCCAAATGTCACATCAAAATAATCATTAGTGTTTAGTATACGTTTGCCTTTCTGAAGTTCTGAAGTACAAAAAGTGCAGTCGGCGATTTTCACAATGAGTGAAATTATTCAACAAAGAAGTTCCATTAACCGCCGCCTGACTATGAGGAGCTCTTAACAGCCATTGCTCGGCTGAAAAACAATAAGGCTGCAGGTGCAGATGGCCTGCCTGCTGAGTTGTTTAAGACCGGAGATGAAAGCATGCCAAGTGATTGGAATCTCAGCGTACTTTGCCCAATCCATAAGAAAGGTTATTCCACAATCTGCGCCAACTATCGTGGGATAAGCCTTCTTAATATTGCATATAAGGTTCTATCGAACGTACTGTGCGAAAGACTGAAGCCCATCGTCAACAAACTGATTGGACCTTATCAGTGTGGCTTCAGGCTTCAGGCTTCAGGCTTCAGGCCTGGTAAATCCACCATCGACCAGATATTCACACTACGCCAAATCCTGGAAAAGACCCGAGAAAAACAGATCGACACCCATCATCTATTTGTCGATTATAAAGCCGCTGCCGCCTTCGACAGTCGACAGCACGATTAGGGATCACTTGTACGCCGCAATGTCTGATTTTGGTATCCCTGCAAAGCTCATTCGTCTTTGCAAAATGACACTGACCAACACCACCAGCGCAGTGAAAATTGGGAC
>OY282450.1:81221640-81371849 GCA_958295655.1 Palloptera scutellata | reverse complement strand
CCCTCTCCCTCTCCCTCTCTCTCCCTCTCTCCCTCTCTCCCTCTCTCCCTCTCTCCCTCTCTCCCTCTCTCCCTCTCTCCTCTCTCCCTCTCTCCCTCTCTCCCTCTCTCCCTCTCTCCCTCTCTCCCTCTCTCCCTCTCTCCCTCTCTCCCTCTCTCCCTCTCTCCCTCTCTCTCTCTCTCTCTCTCTCCGCATATAGCGGTCATAGAAAATGCCAAGCTTTTGGCATCCCAAATTATCTAGATTTAAAATACATCAACAAATTATTTGCATAAACTTTAAATCGAATGATAAATATGTAGAAACATAAAATGCTAATGTAACGGTAAAGTTAATAAATATGATATCCAATGTATTCTGGAAATTTATTATGCAAACGCATCGCAAGCACATCAACAATATGAGCCAATGTGAAAAGATTCAAATGCAGAAGCACACTCACACACCTAAGCCAAGAGAGAAGAGTACGCAGCAAGAGAGAGAGGGAGAGAGAGAGAGAAAGTAAACTCATAAATTTATAACTTAATACGTTGACAATTGAAAGAAACTCCTTATGCAATATTTGCATGCAGTGTAATAAATTGTGAGAGCAAACAAATCCAAATCCAAATCCAAATCCAAACAATCTCAAAAACGAAGACAAGGACACTTTGCATTTACTATATTGCAAAAATGGTAAAATTCATAAGAAAAAACAAACAAAAATAAAAATAAAAACAGAAACAAAAACAAAAACAAGAACAAAAAATAACAAGAAAATCAAGAGTTGGCAACATTGCACACACACACATACTTACTTGCAAATAGATTTACTTGATATAAGCGAAGCGAACGATCGAAGCAACAACTCCTGAGCTGAACATAAATTTCATAAATTTCTAAATGCATTCCAGTTCAATGCATCAGTTCATCAGCTTGGAGTTTATAGCTACAGCATAAATACCTACTACTTTTATCTGGAAATTGTTAAGCTATCGTTCTCTATTGAGTAGGTACCCATTACAAAATTTATTTCTTTTCTAGTGTCTCCTAAAACTATCACTTTACCTAACCCTACTGCTTTATAATGTGAGAAAAATGTCTTACTACTCGCTTCTGCAAGGGAAATCGCTTACATGTCAGAATTTATGTACATACTTACTTAGGCGTTACTTGTCGTCCAGTAACTTAATATTTTCCATCGCTCAAATAACATTCACATAATTCTACTGAATTAGTAATAAATCTAAAGAGTAAAATATTAATACATTAAACACTTTCATGACATTGTTTAGACGTATTTTAGATGATAAATTTATATGGCGCCATGCCTAACATGGCGTGCTGAAAAAATAGTTAATGAGGTGGTTTAAATCAAAAATTACAGAATTTCTAGATAGAATTTTAAATTTGGTTTGAAATTTATTAAATGTATTTTTTCAAATATTCAAAAATTGTATGGCGCCCAACATGGGGTCGTTTGTTAATGTTAAAATTCTACTCAAAACTTTTAAGTTTAGCCATAATCTCGAGTTCAACATTTTTCTTTCTCATGTTAAACATCTTTCTGTGTCAAAATAACAAATTATAAAGCGCCCAACATGGGACTATTTTATTTAAAAAATTACTATCAAAAATTCGAAATTAAAAAGGGATTCAAATATTTAAAGCACACAAGCGTCATCATATAGGCCAATCAGCATTTTACCAACACTATCAAAATTAATAAAAAAAAAACTCATACGAGGTATGATCAAAAAATAACCGTTATTTTCAGTATTTAGTATTTATTTATTCATCAACAACTATCTTGTCCCCTTCAAAGTAATCCCCCTCAGATATAATACACTTATGCCAGCGTTTTTTCCAATCCTCGAAACACTTCTGAAACGCGCTTTTTGGTATCGCCAACAGCTCCTGTTTCGATTTTTCTTTTATCTCCTCAATCATAGCAAAACGCTTTCCTTTCATCGGTGTCTTCAGTTTTGGGAAGAGGAAAAAGTCAGCGGGGTTGAGGACCACTTCCTTCGTAGTGTGGATATTTCATTTTTGTGTCTCACATAGAAGTGACGGTCTGAGAGACAGCTTTTTATCAATTGGTACAAGCATTCTGGTAATATTCTTTTGAGTTTGTAGAGAAGTCCTTTAATCCAAAATTTATCAACATCGAGATGGATCCCGTGAAAATTTTATGCGTTACTCTGTGCACCTGCTGGATTGTGGAGTGTTTGCAGCGAAAGCCAAACTGGTGATCTGGTATTGCGTGAGCTCTTTCTAAAATTGGTTGTAGTCTGTCAAATACGAGGTGTGATAAAAAAATAACCGTTATTTACAAATTTCGTATGTATTTCGTAAAAAATGAAATTAAATGCGCAAGGACATTTGAAATGTTGACTGTGGCCTTTAGCCTTTGGCGAGTCTACTATGAGCAGAACACAAGTGCAATTGTATAACCGGTTTAAGGAAGGCCGAGAAGATGTCAATGACGATGCTCGTCCTGGTCGCCCGAGCACGTCAACAACCGATGAAAACATTGACGCAGTGAAGAAAATGATTTTGGATAATCGTCGAATCACTATCAGAGAGGTTGCTGATGATGTTGGCATATCGTTCGGCTCTTGCCTAGCAATTTTTACGGATGTTTTAGGCATGAAACGTGCGGCGGCAGTGAAGATTGTTCCAAAATTGCTAAATTTTGAGCAAAAACAACGTCGCTGGTGCGTAAGTTTTTGGCCAAAAACAAAACCGTTATCATGCCTCAACCACCGTATTGCCCGGACTTGGCCCCCGCTGACTTTTTCCTCTTCCCAAATCTGAAGACACCGATGAAAGGAAAGCGTTTTGCTACGATTGAGGAGATAAAAGAAAAATCGAAATAGGAACTAAAAAGCACGTTTCAGAAGCGTTTCGAGGATTGGAAAAAACGCTGGCATAAGTGTATTATATCTGAGGGGGATTACTTTGAAGGGGACAAGATAGTTGTTGATGAATAAATAAATACTTTTTGAAAATAACGGTTAGTTTTTGATCATACCTCGTATACGCAATGTATGGCACCCACCATGGGGCCAATGGAAATGTTTTAAATTCTGGCAAGATTCTTAAATTCAATCGAATATTTTGAAGATAATTTTTGGATAAGGATAATTTTCCCAGCATTTTTGGCTTTCTCTATAACAACAAAACATATGGCGCCCAACGTGGGGTCTTTTAAAAATGTGAAAATTCTGTTTGAAATTCTGGAAAATTGAATAGAAATTCCAGTCAACACGTAATTTGCATCCAACAAGTAATTAATTATCATTTTCTCTAACGCTCTCAGACAGAGCGTTTTTCTCTTTTTTCTTAAAAAAGTGTATAGATTGAATATAAAAATAAAGCATTAAGATCGTTTAAATTCGATTTAGATAGAATTTTAAAATTGTTTGCATTGAATTTTTATTTGAAATCTATGTATGGCACCCAACATGGGGCCAATAAAATTCTGCAAATTCTGCTACGACTCTTCAAATCAACCAAAATATTCGATAAGGATAATTTTCCTAGCATTTTTGCACTCAAAATGCCAATAAATTATATGGCGCCCAACATGGGTCCTTTCAAAAACGTAAAAATTGTGTTGAAATTCTTAAATTGAATCAAAATATGTGCATACTAGCCTTCTTCTTTATTTTCTTCTTTCTTTTAATGGCACAACAGCCCATGGAGAGCCTAGGCCGAGCTTTTCGCATCCACGCATGTTGTGCATCCACTCATGTTGTCATGTCTTTGTACATGAATGATGCCGAATCCGAATGACAAAGGCAAAAGCTTTTCAAGGCCATTGCCTGTCAAGAGGTGGTGGGGTGTGCCGTGTAGAAAATATGTTTTCCTTTTTTTCGATTTTATGTGTGCTGAGGTTTGAACCCCGGACACTCTGCGCGGCAGGCCAACTCACTACCAACTACGCCACAAATATTTCGCATACAAATTTTCCAAACCGAACAGAAATGCAAGTGAAGTATGTAAAGCCATGAATGGAATGGAAAGTGAGCAGTGGAAAATATGTTTCACTAATCCCACATTCAGTGTCTCTTTCCCTAGAAATATGCAAATATATTCGAACAAAGAAAGAAAAATGAAGGCACAATACCGCAAGACAATATTTGTGGTCGTTGGCTAGCAGCAGCAACAACAACCGCAGCAAAATTGTTTATAACAACAAGAACAGCATCATGCAGAGAAGTTGCAAAAGGATTATGCGTGTGCAGGGTGTATGGACATTCGAGAAGACATACATTTTTTTATAGTTAGTTAGTTCGTTTAACTCTTCTTGCTTTTCTTTGTCTACGAACTATTTCTGCTGCTGTTGCTCTTGCCACTGCTGTCACTTTCGCTGCTGCTGTGTTGCCAATGCTGTTGTTATTACTCATTCCGTAAGTGAAGCAAAGCGGGCATGTGCCGTCTTTCATCCAATTATATTCGTACCGCAAAAGAGCCGAGTCAGTCTGGTAGCAGGCAGCAGTTATTTATCTGCAGCAGGTTCTACAAAATTTAGTTTTTACCCACTTTCTTGCCCACCGAAACTTCCTTGTTCAATTCCTTTAGAGTTGCTTCTTTATTTGTTTTCATCGTTACGTACTACCAACCCAAATTGCTGGGTTCAATTTCAAATTTCAAGCTATTGAAATATAGTATCTGCATAACCAATATGGTGGCTATTTTTCACTTTTAAATTGCCAAGTTATGGAAATACAATGTCATTTTTTGCATACTTGTCAAAAAAAAAGGTACATATTTTCTTGTGCATTGGGTTTGAAAACGAATTTGCATTTGATTGGGTTTTTATTGATTTGTTTATGCAAAATAAGACCACAAAATAAATATCAGCGCAAAATCGGCAAAACACTTAATTAAGGCTGTTATTGATTTGATTTCAGTTTACAAAATATTGGTAAAATTTTCTTGTATACGTAGGGAGATGATCTGGCATTACTTTGGACGCCTACACAACAAGAACAAATCATACATACATATGTAAGTGTAGAGGGAGAGAGAGAGAGTAGAGACACCATAGTCTCTCCCTAGACTCTGGATACCTGAACAGACTGGGAAATCAGTTGACCCATTTTTTGACAAGGAAGACAGCGTCCAAAAACTACTTCCATTGGTCCCGAGCCCTTTGAACATAATTAGAGGTTAGACAAAAGTTAAAAGCTGCGAAATGTAAATGAATTATGTATTATCACATGACGGCGCGTAGGTCGGTAGGTCAGTCTACTTGGGTCAGGTCCCAAAACTTAAACAGTCACTAATTGGGGACTTGGCCTCAAGTAAAACTGTGTTATTTCTCAAGCTATGGTAAGCAAAAACAAACTCATATAATCAGGACGGTACATGTCGACTGTGTGAAAATTTTGTCATGCGACAGAAATGACACCTGTCGTCTTTCTGACTCTCACTCCAATAAAAAAGAGAGTCAGCAGCGATAGATTAAGTTAATTAGTTGTCCGGTAAAATGTAGGGATCCGTCCAACCATATGATATCACAATGTGCCGTTCTGGCCAAAGTGTATTCTACTGTGGGACAGCCACTCTAATCTAACCAGGTCACTCATTTCAAACCATATCTTATTAAGTCGCCTCTTTCCCTATCATCTATTTCTCTCTCTCTTTCTCTCTCTCTCTATATCTCTCACCTGTGTTTCTCCCTCTTCCTCATCACTCTCTCACTTCCTCTCCTCTCTGTCTCTCTCTCTCTCTCTCTCTCTGTCTCTCTCCATGTCTCTCTCGCACACTATCTCTCTCTCTCTCTACCTCTTTCTCTCCCCCTGTCCCTCTCTCCCCTCTCCTCTCTTCCTCTCCTCTCTTCCTCTCCTCTCCTCTCTTCCTCTCCTCTCCTCTCTTCCTCTCCTCTCTTCCTCCCCTCTCTTCCTCTCCTCTCTTCCTCTCCTCTCCTCTCTTCCTCTCCTCTCCTCTCCTCTCTTCCTCTCCTCTCCTCTCTTCCTCTCCTCTCTTCCGCTCCTTTTTTCCTCTCCTTTCTTCCTCTCTTCTCCTCTCTCTATCTTTCCCTGTCTCTCTCTCTCTCCCTGTCTCTCTCTCTCCCTGTCTCTCTCTCTCCCTGTCTCTCTCTCTCCCTGTCTCTCTCTCGCTGTCTCTCTCTCTCCCTGTATCTCTCTCTCCCTATCCCTCTCTCTCCCTGTCTCTCTCTCTCCCTTTCTCTCTCTCCCTGTCATTCTCTCTCCCTTTCCCTCTCTTCATGACTCTCTCTCTCCCTGTCTCTCTCTCTCCCTGTCTCTCTCTCCCCGTCTCTCTCTCTTCCTGTCTCTCTCTCTCCCTGTCTCTCTCTCTCCCTGTCTCTCTCTCTCCCTGTCTCTCTCTCCCTGTCTCTCTCTCTCCCTATCTCTCTCTCTCCCTGCCTCTCTCTCTCTCCCTACCTCTCTCTCTACCTGTTTCTCTCTCTCTCTACCTGTTTCTCCCTCTAACTATCTTGTTCTTTCTCTCCCAATCTTCCTCTTTCTCTCCCTGTCTTCCTCTTTCTCTCTCTGTCTCTCTCTCTTTCTATCCCTGTCTCTCTCTTTCTATCCTTGTCTCTCTCTTTCTCTCTACTTCTCTCCCGACCTGTCTCTATCCTCTGTGTAACTCCTAATAACCAAAACTAATCAAACAAGAACTTAACTCATTACCTAAAACATCCATTCACATTCACCTAATTAATTCTAATTAAAGAAAAAATATGTAGCATATGCTTGCACGAGAGCTTGCAGTATGCAGGTGAAAGTTTCATGAACAGATATTAAATTTTAATTTTAAATGCAAACATGTTCCTCCACTTCATTTCTCTTTGGTGTTTCGTGTTTGTCGCTGCGGTTGACCAAATTCCAATGTCTTGTCTTTTCTTCTTCTCTTTTTTCTTTGCTTTATTCATGTCTTGCCGCAAAAAAGAACAAAGTAATAAATTAAAGTCGCAGCAGCAACAGCAACTCGCACAAACACACACACACACACTCATTTCTTTACCCTTCTCTTTGGGACACTCTTTCCACAACCTCTCATCCTCACCCCTTTGACCGCATCTCCCCCGTGCGCTGCTCGACATGTCGACCATTTGAAGGACAACTTGCGGCAAGTAAGAAATTTTACAGTTTTTCAGAATAAAAGTTTTTGCCTGAACGCGGTTTTTTGTTGCATTCAAATATTTTTTGTAAGTAGCAAACTTTGTTAAGTTGACTCCTTTGGGTTTACACTAGCGGTTTCAGAGATAAGTTTCCATCGCTAGCTCACTTACTCTTCTCTTGTTCCACTCATGCTCACACTCGTTCTCATGCTCGTTATGCTTAAGCGCTCTTATAATATGGAATACAAGTGCATAAGTGTGTGTGTGTGTTTGTGTGTGTGTGTGTGTGTGTGTGTGTAACTAAAGAAAAGAAAGTCACTTTTAGTACCTTTTTTTCTAGAAATTTTTTTAATATAAAATTATTTTTTTAAACACTTTTTTCTGTTCTGTTCGGCTTTTTTTCTTGTTGCTACTACTGCAACTAGAGTTGTTGGGCATAAGTGTATTAAAAAATTTCTTGTTCATTTCAAAAAAAGTGTTAGGACTGACGGAGGCGGCGGGGGGACCAAAAAGTTAAGATAATTTGTATAACATTTGAGTTATTTGAGATGCTTGAAAGTTAACTTATTTGTATAAAACATTCATATACTTATACAATCTAAGACAGCGGGAGAGCCAGCAAGAGAGGACGAGAGAGGTTGAGTGAGGTTGAGGTTGAGGAAGAGCTTGAGTGAGGTTGACGAAGAGCTTGAGTAAGGATGAGGTAGAGCGAGTAAGAGGTTGAGTGAGCTCAAGTAAGTAAGCGAGTGAGAAGAGGCATAAGTTATACCCAAGTTGTACATAAACTGTTTCATAATTTTTCACACTAATTAAGCTTGTAGATAAATTATGAAATAGTTTTGTATAAACTTATAGAATTAGCTGAAAACTTGTTAGAAATTTTAGTATTTAACAATTTCAACAGAGCGTGAAATGTTTGCACAGCGAGCATAAATAAAACTTGAGCCAGTTTTAATGTAATTAGTGTGCATTTGAATACATAAGATGCCACTCTGCTGGTATGTGATACACTGGCATCCATTGGGAGGAGAGGCAGGAATGAAATGGCAAGAAAACAAAATTTGCATTTTCACAACCCAAATAAATGTAAATAGCCAAACATATTCAATTTATATACGCAGGTAAAAATTCAAATAGTTTTAAAAACTCTTTGTGTAAGTGAGATTACAAAACATTTCAAGTTTTCTCCCATTTAATTAACGTTTTTCTATGTTGTTTGCAAATAAACGTGAAAGTAATAGCATTTAATTAAACACAAGTTGTTTGAACTGTAACCTACTTAGTTTAATTTGCGGTGCGGTGTGATTCAGTGCTGATGCCAATGGCGGCGGGAGGTGGCCTGTGTGACCTGAGCTCCTTCCTCTTCACCCCTTCACCCCTTCACATCACTTGGCTGACTGCTTCAGCTTCAATATAAATGAAAGCAAAACCGAAAGTATAAAACAGTAGAAGAAAAAAATGGTTATGGGTGAAGGGTGAAGGGTGAAGGGTAATGAAAAGTAGTAGAAAATACAGAATGTATAAAAATAGACACGTAGAAAGTAAAATTGCTGCCATGAGGGCCACTACCACGCTGTCAACTTGACAGTTAACGCAAAAACATAAGCAACAACAACAACAAATACGTTCAGAGTGTCATGTCAAAAGTTGTTGTGATTCATTCATAGTATAAATCACACACACACGCGTATACATCCACAGTCTCTCTTATTTCCAGACACTAGCACTCACGCTTTTACTCTCACGCTGTCTCTCCTTCTCTCTCTAGCAGTGGCACACTCATTCATCTGTCATCTTCCCCTTATTTTACAGCTATCACCAAGCATACCAACTCATGACATTTAGAATACACCAAAGAGCAACAGGAAATAAATAGAAAAAATTGCTTTTAGTTAAAGAAGTAGAAAAATCAACAACTTTGGTTACAAAAATACAACATACAAGAGAAAAATTCCGAAGCAAAAATTTTAAAAAATAATACAAAAAATACAAAAATAAAACTGATGAACGAAAGAGGTTGACCCAATAATTTTTATACTTCTACATTAATACAATGCAGTGATGACAGTGATGACAGGACCAGCAGATAAAAGATAAAAAAGATAAAAGATGAGCAAATCTATTTATTAATTATTCAAATTCAAACAATTTTCGTTGCAAAACTTAAAATGTAATTACAAATGTAATTAGAATAGGGGGAGAAGAGTTGAAGAAGGGAAAAGGGGAAAACTTTCGTTTATCTCTCTTTGGCATGGCGAATAAAAATCATTCAAGTCTCAGTTTTATTTTCTCACTTTAAGCTTTATTATCACTCCCCCTCTCACTCTCACTCTCTCGCTCCCTTGGCGCAGCAATGATTGAAGACCAATAACCTTAACTGACAGTTAGATTTTTTTTTTTCACTTTTCATTTACCGGAATTTGTATGGGAAATATCTCTTTTACACACACACACACACACACACGTTTACTATGCTCTTACTCTTCTCTGCTTCATAATGTACCTTATACTCATTAACCAGAGGGAGTATACTTACTACAATTACATGAAATACTTAAGTAATTTTGATATTTGTGGTTTTGGACGTTTTACTAATTAAATGCACATTAAGGTTATTTCATTTTGTTTTCTCTCTTCCAAATGCTACTTTTCCTACAGCATCTGTACGTACATGGAATAACAAGAAATACTAAATTTTTCATTTTCTTGCGTTCTCTATTTTGTCAGGGGCGACGTGGAGAACAAGCCAATTTTTCCCGACCCTCCCCCCTCCGCCACCACTTCCACTCTCCCACACTCACACATTCAACATTTTTGGTACATATTTGTGTGTGTGTGTGTGTGTGTGTGTGTATTGTTGCAGAAGTTGCAACAAATTCATGTATTTCAATGAGGTTTTTCTATAATTTTATGCTATTTTGCATTCTTTTACAATTCACTGTAACTGTGTATACCCGTATATGTGTATGTATATATATATATATATATATATATATATGTAAATTTGTAACATTTCTTTCGAATAGTTGTTCCCTTGTTTCTTTACTATGCAGAATTAAATATAAATTGCATATTTTTGTTTATATTCATGCATAATGATAATAAAAAGCGCACAAGAGATAGCATTAAAATAATAAAGCTAATGATGGAGGAAATTTGTTTTTAGATTAAGCAGTTTTAAGGAAGTTTTAAGTGGTCGCTGTGGCGTAGTGGTAGTGCGTTGGACTGCTACGCAGAGTGTCCGGGGTTCGAATCTCGGCACAGGCAAAATCAAAAAAAAAAGTAGAAAAAATAATTTTTCTACACGGCACCACCTCTTGTCAGGCAATGGCAAACCTACAAGAGTAACAATTGCTATGAAAAGCTTTTCCTTCGCCGTTCGGATTCGGCTTTAAACTGTAGGTCCCTTCCATTCATGTACAAATATAACACGCACAACATGAGTGGATGCGAAAAGCTCGGCCTAGGCCCTCCATGGGCTGTTGTGCCATCAAAAGTAAGTAAAGTAAGTTTTAAGGAACTAAGTATTCATTATTGCAATTCATACAAAAATTGTTGTAAAGAAAATTAAGGGGTGCTAGTTATTTTGAAGCAAACTTTTATTACATTAATAGAGGGATGATTTTATTTTTTTTTTTATTTTTTGTTGTTGTTACATTCAACACACAGGGTGTACCCCTATGAATGCAGAGCATTGAATGGAAGAAAGATTGATAGGTGAGAGGAAGAAGGAGGAAGAATGAGAGAGAGAATGTGATTGATTATGTATTTGTTTAGAAAAATAAATTTTAAATTTTGTACGTACCTAATATTTGCGAATTTGCATGTAGTCTTTTTATTTGAATTCCATTCTCTCGCACTTCACACTGGAATCATCGGAATTCACACTGAAGTGCGAGAGAATGAATTAGAACAACGCACTCACATCGATATTTACCATAGTTCCAACTGATTTTTAAGAGCACTTCTAAAGCCCTTGAAATAAAACTGAGAGAGGCGACATCAACGCCTAATTTTTGTATAGTGCTTATATAAGCAATCAGCAATATAGAATATTGCTATAGAATACTCACATTCTCTTTATGTTATGCAAGTTAACTAATACCAACTACTTTGGGAGGAACCGCTATTGGTGAATTTGAAAAACTATTGACCATAAACAACGTAGTAGAGAGAGGAACCGTTATTGGTGCATATGAGAAACCACAGAGCACATGAGATTTAACTGAGACAGTTGATAACGGAGTCGCATTGTTTTCATATCGCTTGTTTGCTGCGCAATTAAACTTTTCTCTTTACCTATCACTATATACTTATACAATTGATGAGAACAAGTACTCTGCTCACGTGAGAAGTTCATTAGATAGAGTTAAGATTTCTTTACACAATACATAGAATGAAAAGTGATAAGCATATACGAGTATGTATTATGTAAATAATCATAATATTGATAAACAGCACCGTTACATTACAAGTGTATGTAAAAACTTTTATTTTAAACCTCGTAAGCAAAATTAAAAGAGAATATAGAAAACTCCACCACAGAATTTACAAGCTTTTCAATAACAAACAAAGAAAAAAAAGTTTAAAACTAGAAAAAACCATTAAACTTTCAATTCATTCCTGGCATTCAAAAGCGCATACTCATTTCTTCATATTATTTTTCAATACTGTAGTATCAAAGTCTAAATAAACAAACGAATTAAAGAAGTTGTACTTCACAGACAGACAGAGAGACAGTTGAGGGCGAAACTTCAGCATCCGCTTCAAATGCCATTCAATTCCTTCTAGAGAGAAAGAGAAACTGATGGGCGCACAAACATCAAAGTTATGCAACTCTCTTTTATGAACTTCAACTTGCATCAAATCAAAGAATGGACGCTTTGCAATTTTACATTTTCAACTACTTACATATATCAATAAAACTTGAAAAGAAAATGTTTTTCTTTTTGTTTTGGCGCGCACACACACACAGAGAGAAACTGCAATTCAACTTCAATTAAATTGTTGAATATAAATGATCATGAAAATTTACTTTGCCAAGTTTATGCAGCAGGCGCAGTCATTGTAGTCGCTGAAGTGGTACACAGAACTTAAATTGGCAACTCTTTGAGTGTTGAGCAGGCAACAACCAGCAAAAATGGCAACGCGAAAATCCTTAAACAAAATATCAAGAAAAAAAAACAAAGGAAAATAAATTGCATTTACAATATAAGCAAAGATAGACACACACACACAGCCACAAGCACACGCAAAGACAAATGTGAAAGAAACTTGGTAGACATGTGGGTATGCTGCACCCGTGCGACCCACTCTCATCGTCCACTTTATATGTATCCACATACCAGTAAACATAGAGAGCAGAAGAAGCGGCTTTAGACAGACTCACTACTTGAAGCATTATTGCACATTTGCTGCAGTGTGCATTTGCTCACTCTTTTTCTCTCTCCATTCTTCACTTCACTCGCTCTCTTACTCTCTCTCTCACACTCACTCACTCTTTTTACATAAATATGTGTGCATGTGTGTGTGTGTGTGTGTGTGTGTGTAGTTGATGGTAAGTAGAAAACAACAAGTAAGTAGGAAAAAGGGGAAAAGAGAAGGAAGTACCTTAAGTAACACAAAAATCCACTTTGCAATTCAAAATAAACACAGAAAACACTCTCAAGCTATAAGGCATAAGAAACCCAACAACATGGCGGGGCCGCTACAAGAAGTTGCAAGAAGTTGCAAAGAGCAATTGCGGAACATACCAAAAACAACATATTTCAAAAATTAAATCTTCTCCTATGCCGATTGCAGGACAGTAGGTAAAAGGACAACGCCCCGTGCTTTGTTCGCTCGTTGTTTTTTTTTGTTGTTGCCCTTAGTTGGCCTCTGCTCCAGTGTGATAATGTTGAAATTGTGAATGTGAAGTTTTTATGCCGGGGCATCAACTAACTACAACGAGGTCTTCTTCAGATCTTCCTTCGCTTCTTTCGCCCTCAGGAAGGCTTTCTTCTTTCATTGCCGCTTAGAAAGGCCTTTTCTTTCTCATGCCGCAGGAAGGTGTTATTTTCTCACTTTCCTCAGGAATGTCTTTTACTTTGATTTTCCTCGAGAAAGTCTTCTTCTTTCACTTTCACTTTCTTCTTTCTTTTCGCTTAGAAAAGCTTTCTTCTCTCTTTTCGCTTAGAAAAGCTTTCTTCTTTCTTTTCTCTTAGAAAAGCTTTCTACATTTACTTCCAAGAGTCATACCTTCTAATTTTCTTTCCTTCAGACCTTCTTCTTCCACTTCCCTCAGGAAGGCAATCTCCTTTCGCTTCCATCTATAACGCCTTCTTCGTTCCCTTCCTTTAGGAAGGCTTTCTTCTTTAATTTACCCATAGCATGGTTTTTCTCTCTCAGCCCGCAGGAAGGCCTTCTTCTGTCACTTTCCTCAGGAATTCCTTCTTCTTTGACTTTCCTCGCTCTTCTTCTTTACCTTCCCGTAGAAATACTTCCCCCTTTTACCTCCCTCAAGAAGTCCTTTTTGTCATTTACTTCTTCTAGGAAGGCTTTCTTCTTTCACTTCTATTACAAAGGCTTTTATATTTTACCTTCGTCAGGAAGGCCTTCGTCCTTCACTTCTTTTGGGAAGAGCTTCATTTTGTCCTTCCCTTTTCTTTCCTTTTTCTTTAACTGCTCCAAGAAGGCCTTCTTCTTTCACCTGTAACAGAAAAGCTCTTGGCAGGAAGGTCCTCCTCGTTTTCTGCTCTCAGGAAGGGCTTCTTCTTTTTTCTAAACTCTCAGGAACATATTCTCCTTTCACTTTTACTTGCCTCAGGAAGGCCATCTCCATTTCTCTGTTCTCCTAGAAACGACTCTTTTGCTTCGAATATCATTTCTAAGAGCATTTTTGTTTCGCAAATGTATTTTTCGAGGCTATGTTTCTTTGGAATTGTACAATTTGGCTCTATTTCTTTTCCCTTCGAACAACATTAACCAACAAATTAGAGAGAGAGAGAGAGAGAGACCAGCGACAAGTGCTTATTTTAAATTGCAAATTACTGCAATCCAAATGAAAGTAAACTGGTATTGCACATGCTAACTGATTTCACACACTCGCACAAACTTATAGATACATAAACCAGGTGGTAAATGCTAACACACACAAGCTTCAAATCAACTACATCTTCTTTTACTTATGTATGTATGTATGTATATGTAGTAAGTAACTATGTACCCTCATATTCTCATCTCCTTTTTCCTCTTCTTTCCGCTATATTACAGTTACGACCGTCGAGCCGAACATGTTCACCACCTGCATTCCAGTCAGTGGCAACTACACTGCCGGCGGTGTATTTGCACCGACCACACTGGCCAATGCGACAACAGACACATTGGCGTCCGGCTTTGAGGCAGCCGGCTATGCCGCGTACTCGACCGCGCTCAGTGTCACCATCGCCATCGGTTGCAGCCTGCTCATACTCAATGTCCTGATATTTGCCGGTGTCTACTATCAGCGCGACAAGACGCGGCTCGAGGTGAAGACGCTGCAAAAGCAATACCAACAGCGTAGCATGCACCAGCAGGTGCCGTATCCGCCGGACCCCATTAAGCATGCACACTATCACATGGGACACTCGCAGAGTGCGAACGTCATTGTGGATGTGGAGAATCATGGGGATCAGGGTGCGATATTACTGACAGCGAGCGGTGAAGTTGTTAAGCCACCGCCACCGCATATATGCGCAAATACGGGAATGCAGCTGACGGCGGCACAGTCAGCCCAAGTGCAGCAGCAACAGCAGCATCAACAGCAGCAGCAACAGCAACAACAACAACAACAACAACAACAACAGCAGCAGCAAGCAACATCTGGCGGCGGCGGTGGTGGTGGGGGTGGCAGCAGCAATGGAGGCGGAAGCACTATCAACCTATGCGGCGGCGTTGTTGGTGGTGGTGGTGGTGGCATGCAATCAAAACAACAGCAGCCAACTGCAAATATTGCCCCTGATATTTCTGCAAGCTTGATGATGGGCGGTGCTGGTGGCATGGCAAATATAACCTACACCACCTCAACAAAACAACAGCAGCATCAACATCAGCAGCAGCAACAGCAACAGCAACAGCAACAGCAATCATTAAATGCACAACGTGAGCATATGCAAATTAAAGGTATGGGTGGTGGCGGTGGCGGAGGCGGAGGCGGTGGCAACCAAACCCAAACCTTTGGACGCAATAATAGTGGAGGTGGAGCTGGAGGTGGAGGTGGTGTTGGTGTTGGTGGTGTAGGCGTTGGTGCTGGCAATAATATCCCCTATAATCCTGGTATGATGACTTTGCCAAAAGCTGGTACCTTACATCATTCGAACTCCATCAACTATGGTCGCAATCCTGGAGGCGGCGGCGGCGGTGGTGGCGGAGGCGGTAGCAGCAATGCTGGTGGAGGTGGTGCCAGCATGACTGCTGCGCTCCTCGATAGTCGTGGGAATATGATGTTAGCTGGCAATGGCAGCGGTTCTGGTGATTGCATGACTTTGCCAAGAAATCTTACAGTGTCATCACGGCATAATCCATCTTCAGGTGAGTTGTAGTTTTAGTACAAGTTGTTGTTGTTGTTGTTCGCTATTATTATGTATTATGTTGTATTACGTGACGCTTGCGGCTGTGACGCTTTTCTGCAGCTATTTCAACTAAATACGTGGATACTGGTAGGTTTTTGTGGTTGTATTAATCCATGCGCTATTATGTGTAAATGTGACGTTGCATTCAAGCGAAAAAGTTTTCTCTCTTTACATCCATCATTCTATCGGTCATAATTAATTTGAGCGCGATAGAGATTTGTATTTGTGTAGTATATGAAATACTGCAGCAGGTGGACAGAGAGTAGCGAGCTACATTCTCTCTCAATATGGTAAGTATATTGCAAATGAGATGCTCAAAAACCGTTATGTACACAAGCAAGAATGCTTTAGAAACTCTCTCTCTCTCTCTCTCTCTCTCTTTCCTTTTCGGTTTCCCTCGAAACTACTTACTGGAAAATAAAGTTCATCATTTTGAAGGTGAAGGTGTCAACTTATTGAATAATTATTCGGGGTCACAGTTTCCGATCCTGTTCTCAGTTTTTCTCCATTACATCAGGGAATCGCTTTATAGTGACCAAAGTCCTTAATTTGGTTATATCGCCAACTACTTAACTTCGTGAGTTCAAGAGGAAAGGCGAAAGTGGGCGGGCATGTTTTTCCTCTCTCATTCAAGAAGTCGACAAGAAATCATTTATTTGTGTAGATGGGGACAATATGGGAAGCCACTGTTCTAACCATATATAAAACTCTTAGAATGACCTGGCGTTTCACTCCCAGGTCACTCACTTCATCTTGAAAAGTTTCATACATAAAAATACAAATACAACAACTACTTGGAGAAGCAATGCATGTCTACTACATAGTGAGAAAAGAAAGAGAAAGAGAGAGAGAGAGAGCGGAAGCCGTCAAGTAGTGTGAGTCGGTAATGATATCCAGCAGTGATCACCAAATTATCGTAAGCGACAAAAGTGGTGAATATTACAGGAACAAGTTTTTCATACTTTTAACTTGCGAGAATAAAAATTCCCAATTGTTTATTTAAAATTTTTAACAATGGACGTAACTCACTTCGTGGAAAGGTGCTGCTGGTGTTAAAATAGAGTTCTTGATAAAAATAAAATCGATGTTTGGAAAAATAGTGCTTACGACAATTTTGGCAATCAATGGCTCAATATTATTGACGTAAAATTGCACTTTTTGAGTTCAAGTTGAACCCGAAAGTAGTACATTGGTACATTTACTTGGTCTTGGCCGCCTCGATAAAACTTCGCCAATCTAGGATGGTAAAGATGTAGTTAATCGTAGCCGTGGCGTTGTTGGAAGGAAATGTGCTGGACTGCAACACAAGATGCTTGGCATCGAATCTACCTATATATATATAAGTATATAAATATATACTCATACTTACAGCACCTTATTGTGGGCGTTACAAACAACCGTTACTCAATCACAACCAATATACCCTGTACACAGAGTGTGTAAGATATAAAATGAAGAGAGGAAATGTAAAAGACATGAGTAAATTTCCTTTTTTTTTTTGCGTTCTTCGTCAACGGAACAAATAATGAAATTGCTGAAGACGAACGGCAAATCCAAAATGAAAATACCAATCAATTCAACAACAACAACTACGATAGGAGAAGCAGTAGCAGCAGCAGCAAAATGGCATATTTACCACATACACAGACTCAACAGAGAGAGGTATGTAGAAGCAACAAGGGAGAGTAAGGAAAAGAGAAAAAAGGAAAGAAAAAAGTGTATGGGTATAAAAATAAATAGCTGTAATATAATGTTAAAAAAACAGCGGCGTAACTTTAAAGGAAGCACTAAAAAGCATAAAATGCATAAAAAAAACTATAGAAAAAAACAAACACACTCAAGATACCGCTACTGTTACGAGTACGAGTATATTCCTTTCGGTGGCTCCATTAAATCACATTGTATGTACATATGTATATGTATGTATGTATGTATGTACACTGTGCTGGCTTATGTAATAAGAAAAAATATTCAATCAGTAGAGTTAAAACATATGTATTTTCCATATTATTCCATATTATTCCATATTCATGGTATGTGTATATTTTTCATTACATTACGTTTTCTTCGTTGCGTTTGGTTTCGTTTTTTCCATTTAATTTTTAACTCATAACTTTTTAACTGAATAAGCATTTTCTTGCAATTTTTTTCACGGTACTGTGATGACGATGTCGATAATGATGACTACATGTTTTTACGTTTTTTTTCTCATACTTCTTATCATGAATTTTTGTCGCCATCATCGACTGAAAATCATATGCCTTGGTGTTATTTACGTGCACCACTCTTGAGCTTTTCCAATTCGTTCGCAATGCATGCTTCACTTACTACCATTTTTATTTTTTTTTTTTTACCCTTCACTACTCACAGTACTCAAAGCAGGAAACTCCAGGAACTTATGCTTCTTCTCGTTCCTCTTTCTGTTGATCTTTTTCTTCTTTTTGCTGTGCTTGAGATGAGAGTACAAGTGCTAGTATAAGTATGTAGTGAGCGCGCGAGAAAATTGAAATTGAACTAATATTAACGATATGGAATGGAACAACGGAAATAACAACAACAGTACCAGCGACTACAACAACAAGGATTAACGATAGAGCATAAGAAGAGAGCAATAAAAAAAACAGCATTAAGTGCAATGTATGCTTGACTTTTGTAATAACGGAATAGTTGAAGAGTACAAGTGTGAGAGAGTGGGGAAAAAGGAAGAAGTAGATAAAAGAGTAGGAGAAAGAGTGGAGTAGATAGTGGAGTAGTGGTAGTGGTAGTAATACTGAAAAGTGAACAGAAGAACAAAAGTGTGAGAGAAAGAGGGCAAGCGAAAGGAAGGAGTAGGTAGAAAGAAGAAAATTATTGGAAAGAACACAGACGTAATGATATAATAAAGTATGTATGTATGTAATATAATAATCAGAATAATATAATACATGTTTTGAGGTATTCAATTTAGACAAATTGGTCGTAACTGTCAATTCTCTCATTTTTCATACAAAGTTTTACAACATTATGAGTGATGAAAGCGATCTGTGAGCAGTTATGTTGCGTTGTCTATTGCGCCTGCTTAGAAGATATTCTATATTGTCTTCGGATGGAAAGGCCTTAACAAATTTGATAGTGTGTAATAATGTTGAGTGAGGAAATCACAAAAGCGTTGTCTAGACATTGAAATGTGTATGTGTGTGTGAGTGTGAGTGCTTTTGCAGATATGGAACTTGATTTGTGAAAGATTTTCATGGTTCCTGGCTAAGTAAAGTGAATCTCATTTGACATATTTGTAAGAATAATACTGTTGACGCAAATAAACTAAAAAATAATGCTTATTACTTTTTTTAAGTGAAATTTCATCTACCTAAAATTATTTTGAATTTTCTTGCACTCAATTTAAGTAAGGCTCTGTCGCTTTCTCCCGCTCTGCTTGCAAATAATTCTCTATTTATTGTAATGCGTATTATTAATATAAGTCTTTTTAATTGACAATAATTGCGAGTTGTACTGTCAAACTTAACTGTCAAACAGTTCAAACTTAAGTTGCTTGATTCACATTTGCATTTTTGTTTGTGTTGGATTTATTTTTCCCTTCAAAATAATGATGTACTTATTTCGGTGCTTTTCCAACACCGGCTACAGAAAATCAATTTGTAAATTTTAAGCCTAAGTAGGTTTTGTTTTCCAATACAAATCCATAAAGTATAATGGCAAACAACTGAGAATGAATGAAGATTCAATAGTAAGTGCCACCCACCAGCCAGCATAACTGGGAGGTCAAATCATTAGTAGAAATGCTGGCAATATGTAGAAGTAAAAATATTGTATATACATACCATAATGATCGTTAGTTAAAGTAAGTTTAATCGTAAGTGGAAGTGGTACCTAGAAGTACTTCAAAAAAGGAAAGGATTTCCAGTGTAGTTGTACTACACTATATCAACTATAAGAATTGTGCTTAAGCACATAAATTTCTCATGAATACCTGCCGAGCGCCTCTCTCTCATACTCACACGTTGGTAGTCTTGTACTCTTACTAGCACTCTTCTTTTTTACCCTTCCTACGGCACTCCCTCTCTCTCTCTCTCTCTCTTTGAGGTAAACACAATCAATCTATATACTGTGCATATTTATAGCAAATTCTTTTGTCTCCCCATCTATAACGCTACATTAATGATTCAGTTCTCTGAGCTACCGCTGCCGCTGCTGCAACATTACAGCAATTCTCAAGTGTCTTTTCGTGTGCAATAAGCGAAAATGTGAAAGTTCAATAATTTCAATTTATATGAAAATATACCATTTACATTCGAGTGAAGTTGAGTTGAACAGCAAGCGGCAACAGCAAACAGAGTTAATCTCAACCATACCGAACTGAACATAACGCTGGACGCTTTACAACGTAATGTTGCGAGTTGCGGGCTATGTAAAGAAATCAAATTGGATTGGATTCGATTGGATTGAATTGAATTGAATTGGTATGGACAGTTGTGAGTTGATGTGGAGAAGGAATGAATCCGAAGGCAAGGTGGAAAATAGAAGTAGAATTTTCTATAGTACTCGTATTATGGCTGTCATTGTTGTTGTAGCTGAGCTGAAGGACGAACGTCTGCGGTGTTACAATGAAGAAAAATAAGCACATTAAATAAACATTTGTGCAAATTCCATAAATTTGATTGGACTATACCTCGCTCGCTCACTCACTCACTCGCGCACTCACTCACTCATTCACTCACTCACTCGTTCGTTCGCTCGCTCGCTATAGCGAAGTGGTTTGGTTTTTATCATTTTACCATAAGCTTCAATTTTATTTCATTTGAGCGAAAATTGTTCAATTTAAACAGTTTTGATTTAATATCGCTGATAAATAATTTTTTTTTTTTTCTCTTAATATTCCATTGTATAAATAATTATTTATACCCAAACCAACTATATAACAATTTGATTAACGGTATCTGCCACCTCCTGTTATAATTAGAGTGGCCAGATGATGTTAAGGCTAAAGAAGAAATTTATTAGAGAAGGAAAAAGATAAGTAAAGAGTGTTTCTTTTTAGAAGTGTGGTTTTCAAGAAGAAATAAAACGCATATAATTTAATGTTGTGGCCAAGAATTTAGCTTAATTATAAAGATAAGGATTAAGCTATTATGTTTTAAAAACGATTTCGGGCAAGAGGCCGCCGCGCCGCAGCTGGTTCGAATAAATTCCAGCCGAGAGGCCCCCAATTTTCGAACAATTTTTGCAGCGATTGGGGCTGTATGTCAATAATAACGCGCCGAATATTCCGAATATTCTCTTCCAAGGCGTCAATCGCCTTCGGCTTATCTGCGTAGACAAGCGACTTCACATAACCCCACAAAAAATAGTCCAGCGTTGTTAAATCGCACGATCTTGGATGCCACGCCACAGGCCCACGAGGCGAGACAATGCGTTCACCAAAAGTTTCCTTCAATAAATTGATTGTTTCGTTGGGTGTATTCTGTATGTCATGTAGCGCCGTCTTGTTGGAACCAAAGATCGTCCACATCAACATCAACATCCTCCAATTCACAATTCATGCACGAAAAAGTCATTAATCATGGCTCTATAGCGTTCCCCATTGAATGTAACATTATCACCGGCTTCATCTTTGAAGAAGTATGGCCCAATGATTCCCTCTGCCCTTAGAGCATACCAAATAGTGACTTTTTGAGGACTATGATTCCCTCTGCCCATGATTCCCTCTGCCCATAGATCACACCATACAGTGACTTTTTGAGGATGTAACGGCGTCTCAACAATGACTTGTGGATTATGATCACTCCGGAATGCGACAATTTTGCTTATTAAAGTACCCATTCAACCAAAAGTGAGCTTCATCGCTGAACAAAATTTTCTTATGAAAATCGGTATCGATGGCCATCTCGTTTTGGGCCCATTCACCGAACGTGCGACGCGCTTGACGATCGTTCGGCTTCAATTCGTGGACAAGTTTGATTTTGTAAGATCGTAAACCAAGATCCTTCCGCAAAATCTTCCATAAAGTGGATGGGCACAGCTACAATTGTTGCTCGCGATGGCGGATGGACTCTTTCGGGTCCTTTTCGATACTCTGCTCCACAGCAGCAAAAGCGTTTTCGGTACGCACTGTACGGCGTCTCTGAGGATGCGTTGTTCAGGAGTAAGTCCATTCATTATGAAATAGCAAACCAAATTGAGCATAAATCAAGTGACAACTGTCAAAAAGACCAACTCCGGAAAAAGTATTGCCAGATTGAAAACCACACTTCTAAAAAAAAACACCCTTTACTTTTGAGTGAAAAGAAATACAACAACATTTTTCAGTTAACAAAAGAAAGTTTAAAATAAATATATTTAATTATATGGTACATTCTTGCGTTAGTATTAGGGTTGCCATGTTATGGGGAATTCACCAAATTGCGGCGAATATTCTCTCGTGTGGGGAGTTGTAGCATTTTCAATATTTGTGGGGAATTCGTTACGCTTTATACATTGCATATTGGCGAAACTTTGAATTTTGTACACCAAAATGTGTGAAAAAGTATAGTCGCTTTCCTTATAAAATCAACTCTGTACTCTAATTAATACTCTTTCAACACCCTAAACATACTCCATATATGGCGTGAAGCATTGAAGAAGTTGTAACTTTTCTCAAATTTAGAAAAATGTATTGGCAGCGGCGTAGTTATGGAGAAAGGAGATAAAGAAATAGGAAAATTTGTCCATATAGTTCGAAGAGATTCACTTTTTTCAGCTATTGCATGGATTCTCAAAAAATATCACATCTACGCCACTGTTTCTTGATGTTCTGCTTCAAAAGATGTCTAAAGTTTGAATATACTTAAACTTCTATTTGTGGGGAGATTTCTCGGAATTGGGCAATTTGAAGATCCTATTTGAGGAATTCGACTTACTTCATCTGGCTTCAATGGTAACACCTAAAAAAAACTGTACTTTCTTATGGCGCTGAGAAGTAACTATCAATGATTGCTATGCTATGAGCGTATTCGAGAGGAAGATATATACTTCGCAATAGTCTATGGGCCAATATGCGTGGACGACGTGTATCGAAGGAGATAGAATCACGCCCATTCAAATGCAGTGCCTTCTCTTCCCACAACATGTTGAGTGAATAGAAAATGCGATCCAACTAGAACAGTATTCTGTTCTGTCAAGGCACTGTGATGGAACGCGCAGAAGAGTACAGCCTAATTTCTGTTGGAAAGACCAGGTACCAGGACCAGGAGGACCTGACTGCACTGGTACTTACCAACTGGTGCCGTTGCATGCATTGCAGAAACGGCTGGCAAGTCGAAAATGGTTAAAGAGCCATCAAAAAAAAGTAAATAAATACTGTAAAAACGATAAGTCCGGCAACCCCAGTTTCATTCCGTTCCAGTAAGCAATTTAAAGAAACTGCTCACACTACTGCAAGCATGAAAGACTGTGCCAGATAGAAGCAGGTAGAAAAGTAAGGTAGTAAAAGGGAGATAGAAGCTTTACGATCTCTTTCCTACTACCTTACTTTTCTACCTGTAAAAGAGAGATAGAAGCTTTGCGATCTCTTCCTTGCTACCTTACTTTTCTACCTGTAAAAGGGAGATAGAAGCTTTACGATCTCTTTCCTACTACCTTACTTTTCTACCTGTAAAAGAGAGATAGAAGCTTTGCGATCTCTTCCTTGCTACCTTACTTTTCTACCTGTCTATTAAAAATGAAGCCGATGAGCTTCGTGAAACAGTACGCCCGACAGTCTATCCTTCAATTGCCTAAAATATTTTCGAAAATAACTTGTACGACTACTCAAAAGTTAATAAAAGAAATTGTGTTCGTCAGTGGAATGCCCTATAGAAGTTTACTTCTTCAGAACGTTTTCGTTTTGAGTTTTCAGCTTAGGTTTAGTAATCTTGCAAAAACCAGAGTCTATCAGACATTAAGGGCGTCGTGGCCGAATGAATTTTTAACGATGTGCTGAGTTATGCAAACGTTAAACCTTGTTTAGTTCAATTTGATATGAGATTCTCTGATTGCAGGTGTGCTACATCCGGATTAACTTCATTTTGATCGTTTACATTTGCAATGCATGCAACGCCCTCTGCAAAATCATCATCTCCATCAAAATTTGTATACTCATGCTTTGATATAATTATAATCTTATCATCATTATAATAATCATCATCATCATTAAAAACAAAAATGCAGATTGCATTATCTCAACAGATGGAAAATTTGCTACCTGCCGGTCTTGGAAGTCGCGAAGGTTATCAGGTTGGTTGGAAACTTGACAAATCTCGTTTATGTTTTGTTGTGCTGATGCGAGTTGTTTTCTTTCCACGGAGGAAAGATTTACGGGAAAATTTTCAAGTAAACCTTCTTCCATTCTTTTTCGTTGTGAAACTGGGAATACCGGTCGTCTTAATCACTGCCTGGTTCTGTATAATCGGAGCGCCTTCGTCGGGACTCACTCACTTTCAATGACATAAGTGGCTTGATATGCAATTATTAGCTCTAATGAACTCATTTACCATTCATGCTGTCGCTCAGCGTTATTCTTTACGAGTTGTTTTTCAAAGAAATTCGAATTCTATTGTGCCTCAAGTTGCTTGGGAAGTCTACACTCTCGCGATCTCTCTCGGAGCCGGTTTTTGGGTTTTATTTCCCAATAGCAGAATCTGAATTTGGTTGAGCCTCCATTTTTCGACGAAGTCGCTGACTCTCAGCCGCAGTTTTTACTGGAAATTTTATCATAGCACAATCGCCATTTTTTTGTGACTCGCGCTTATTTTTTCAGTCTGTACTTGCTCATTCTCTTTCAGCTCTTTCAGAAATTTCTAATGATTTTTGTTTAAAATGTAAAATATTCGTTTGAAATGTCAAATGTTACTAGAAACTGATGGGCTGCACCCTCTATTAATCGAGAAAGATCATATTCAGCGCCCTCAATCTATACAGTTTTTTTCATACTCGATTGACAGAGGGCGCTGTTATCATTTCCGTGACGATCATCATTTACCCCTGGCGTAAATATGAAAAACTATTCGAAAGAAATGAACTTCAATAACTAAAACTAGGTTTTAAAAAAAGAAAAGATAAATTTGTAAAAAAGAATAAAAATTGAAAATACAAAGAGAAAATGTTCCTAAATTTTTTATTTTTTTTGTTTTAATATTCGAGATTCTGAAAAAGGACAAAAATTACTAAGCTAAAAAGAAGCCAATTTGTATACCATTAGCTTTTTCAATGATCTTTAAAGTTGAACCAAGATTAAAATACAGTACTCGTGTACTTTGTTAAACGGAACGTCTGGCCACCCGCACGAAAAGCAAATAAAATGAGAATATTGATTATTTCATTTTGTTGTTTGTTAAGCAATCATAGAATTGCGTAATTTCTGCTGTGTTTTCTTTTCTGTTCTTACTTTTTTTTATTTTTACTACCTTATTTTTATAGCTTTGAGGCAAAAGAAGAAGAGTTCATTAATTTTTGATACAGCACACAGATAATTTTAATACCTTCTCGTTTATATTTTTGAGGCTCTTTTCTTTTTGCGAGTGAGGCAACTGAAGGAAATTTGTTGAAGGAAAATCATTTATGGGATTAAACTTGGGAGTTGAGAATTTCTTCCAGCTGTTCGATTACTTAATTAGCTATTTTTAGCTGCCTCCTGATTCCTCTCCTCATTCTCCTCATTCTCCTCATTCTCCTCCTTCTGCTTTTCCCCATTATTCTTTCTTCCACTGGATCAAGTTTTACCCTTACTCGGATTCGGATTCTTCTAAACTCTGTAGAAAGTTCAATAATTTCTTCCTTATTATTCTGTGCCCTTTTAATGGCCCACATTCCATGGAGGGCCTAGGCTATGTAGCGTGCCCAGAATTCAAATCTCGGCACAGGCAAAAATACAACAAATTGAAAATGTAAGAATCTTACAAAGCGAAACCACTTCTGGGCAGGTGATACCTCCTCCAAAGGGTAAAAGTTACACACAAGAAAAGCTTTTCACTTCGCCGCTCGGATTCGACCTCGCATTCGTGTACAAATATAACGCGCACAACATGATAGGATGCGAAAAGCTGGCGGGCCTAGGCCCTGAGACATTAAAGAAGAAGAGAAAAAGAAGATGAGAAGAAGAAGAAGAGAAAAAGAAGATGAGAAGAAGAAGAAGAGAAGAAGAAGAAGAGAAGAGAAGAGAAGAAGAAGAAGAAAAACTTATGGATCAACTCTCTTCCTCTTGGTTGATTAATTTTCTTTTCATTGTTCTCCTTCTTCCATACCTACCTCTCCCCCTTTCTCCCCTCCTTCCCTAGTTCTTCGCTCATTCTCCCTCTCCACCCTGGATCTAGTTTTACTTCACTACGCTTAAGATTCATCTTATTATCCTTCTTCTTATCCTTCTCTCCCTGTCGTCCTTCGACCTTTTTGGATCAAATCATTTCATTCACTGCGATTGGGATTCAAAATTCCCTTGTGATCACTTATGATATTAGAATTGAGAAATAACACTTTTTTTCCGGTGCCCGATTTGTTAGCTATTTGTTGCTCCACCCTCTTTTTTCTCCTCCTTTCATACCTACCTCTCCCCCTTTCTCCCCTCCTTCCCTCATCCTTCCCTCATCCTGCCCTTCCTTCTTCTTTTCTGCCTTCTCCACCCTAGATCTAGTTTCACTTCACTACAATTTAGATTCAAATTCAAGTGAGTGTTGTTCATTCGAGCCGGTGAATTTCATTTTGTATAATAAAATCTGCATTTGGGTTAGATTCCAATCTTATTTCTTTCTTACTTTATCCTCAAACCTTTCCGAAGAAGCATCCAGTTCTTGCTACTAGGTGGCGCTCCTTGTTTTTCCTCTCTCAATATGTGAAAACCAAATGTATTATGTCATCAAGTATGTTTTTCGGGTCGAGCCTTAACGAAATTAATGTGAAAGCTGAATTGAATCTATAACTCAAGATAATTCAAAAATAAATACAAATATTATCGTAAATATCAGCAACAAGCTGCAAAAAAAATACTTTTATAATACACTAGCAGTAAGTAAGTAGTAAGTACATTTCTGCCTACAATCAGATTAAATGTTGGCAATATTTTCTTATACACAAACATTCAAGCTTATATATGCTTATAGTATATGATTGAATGCATGTGTGTGTGTGTGTGTACTTTTTATAAATATTATTATGCATATGCGGCACTTTGATAACAACAAAAACAAACCAAAGAACACCACAGCACAACAATAACGAAAATCTTTTACAGATTATCGTCGTTAAAAACAAAAAAAACTTTTACTTTTTCTCTCTCTCTCCCTCAATGTCTCTCTGCATACAAGCAACACATATTATAATTTCACAACGTAAAAATAAAAGTGTGAAAAAATGTAATAAGCAATTTCGCACTTTTTTCTCTATCGGCTCTTTCCCTCCCCTCTCCTCTTCCTTCCCCCTCCGTCCCCCTCCCCCAAAATATATTTGATTTGCTTTTTGATATACTCAATGTTGTGTTGTTACTTTTGCATAGCAGAGCAGGAGAGCAACAGTAGGCAATTGGCAGGGGGGAGAGAGCAAAAAGAGAGAACTGGCAACAACAGTAAAGGCAATTCAAATAGATAACTAAAAATATGTACCTCGTATACATTTCTATTTATTTATTTTTTTTTTTTTCATTGTTTGTTTGTGACATATTTCTGCTATTCTTTATTAAACAAAAGAGCAAAACAAAAAATAAAAGAGAAGATAAACGAACCGCAATGAGACGAAAACAAAAAGTTTATCGTCATCATCATTTTCAACATATGACGTTTGACAAGATTTTTATATTTTTTTTGTTTTGATTTTTTTTTTGTTGTTTATCATTGTGCCTGTTTGCCTGTTTGCTCTTTAAAAACACGCATGTGATGATCACTTTATACAAACACAACAACACACACGCAAAAGCGCCCACCCTTAACACTTTCAATAAATAAACTTTGCTTTTCTTTTTTTTGTTGTGATTTTGTTTGGTTTTTTGCTGCTTGCCACCAATACACCAATACAATCATAAATTTCGCTTTATGTCGTTAGCAAATAGATTTCTGCTGGGGCTTTTTCTTTATGTGTTCGTGTATGTGTGTGTGTGTGTGTGTGTGTGTGTGTGTGTGTGTGTGAGTTTTCCTTTTTCTGCTGAAATTTCAATAATGGCATTTGAATGGAGTTACAACATTTACGAGTATTTTTCTTTTATATCAGTTACTGTGATTTGCTGTTGCTGCCGTTTTGTTGTTGGTCGCGAACATGTTGTGCTTAAATAGTCTATGTATGTATACCCAAAGGGAAAGAAAGCGCGCTCTCTCTATAGCGCTCTATACTATAGCTCATATAACGGTGCATGTCATAGGAAGAGAACGCTAACATAAAACTTCCTGGGAGCGCTTCTAAAGAGCGCAAGAGGGATACTTGTATGCAGAATTAATATGAGAGAAAACTCTTATCTAATAGAAACCGTTGTTCTCTGAGTAATTTTTGGGCAAACATAAGTTTTTCAGTCTCTGAATATTATAGAGTGCTTCCGATCAGCATCCACAAAAGCACAAAGTTAATACTCTCAGTGTTGTTTGTTGCAAAACGCTCTAAATTTTACACGTTGGGTACATATGTACATATATATGTAGATTTGAATGTGTGCGTATTTGTGTGTGCATGTATGCGCTATTGTCAAATAAGCGTCAGCGAAAATCATTTACGCTTCATTGTTTTTTGTTTCAATTTACATTGTACTTAGTTTGTTTATTTTGATGATTTTTTTTTTTTTTTTGTATCGAGGCAAATTTTATTGCATACTTTTCAGATGATGAGAGCGCAAAATAATGAGAAATGATAGAGAGAGTAGAAGTGACAGCAAACTTTTCTATTACGGGCATAAAGAATTGTATATTGTGTTTGTTTAGTAACTCTTTGTTATAGAATTCTCTTTTCTTATAGCGAACTTCTAAATAAAATTTAATATACATCAAATCTTCTTTTCTTCTGTCCCCTTTTCTTTATTTTAAGGACAGTCAGACCCAAACTTCAGCTCAAATTCATGCAATAATTCAAACTAAATCCGTACAAAAAAATCAATTTAAAGCTTAAGCACAAGCTGATATCAAACTCATCATACTCATCACACCAAATTGAGCTTAGAAATCAAATGAAATACTAACCGAATCTGAGACCGATTTGCAGCCCAAAACTCAACGTCAACACAAAAACCGAACAAATATCAATGCAAAATTTAAAACCAAAATTAGACTAAAACTCAGCACAAACTAAAACACAGGTCAAATTCAGCATAAAAACCGAACCAAATCTCAGACCGATAGTCAGACCAAAACTCAACTCCAACATCTAACAAAGTTTTTCCAAAAATTCAGGCCGAGAAACAACAAACAACATAAACAGACCAAAAAATCAAACCAAAATTTAAGCTCAAAAGACCCAAACGTCAGACCGATTCCAGTCGAATAATCGAATCAAATACTGACCAAAAACTCAGACCAAGAGCAATATTCAAATCAGTATTTAGACTTATAATTAAACAAAATTCCAACCCCATACTCAAATCATAACCCAACTAATATTCAAACCAAAACTCAGCCCAAATTTCAAGTCAAATTCAGTACAGAAATAGGATCAGCACTCAGACCGATAGTCAGCTGAAGTGTCCAGTAAAAGCACAGAATTAGCACAGAAATACTATTTTCTAAAAAAAAAAATACAGACAAAAGTCAAACCAAAATTTAAAACCAAACTCAGACCCAAACTCAAGCCCAAACTCTAGCACAAACTCAAGTCCAAACTCAAGCCCCAACTCAAGCCCAAACTCAAGCCAAAACTCAAGCACAAACTCAAGCCCAAACTCAAGCCCCAACTCAAGCCCAAACTCAAGCCAAAACTCAAGCCCCAACTCAAGCCAAAACTCAAGCACAAACTCAAGCCCAAACTCAAGCCCCAACTCAAGCCCAAACTCAAGCCAAAACTCAAGCCCCAACTCAAGCCAAAACTCAAGCCCCAACTCAAGCCCAAACTCAGAACCCAAACTACAACTTACACGTAAAACCAAATTTTGTTCAAATTACGGTCCAAATACTGACCAAACTCGGACCACATTCAAAGCAAAACTTAATCCACACTCAGATCAAAACTAAAACCGAATTTTAAACTTGGGTGCAAGACAACTCAAAAGTCCACCAACGAAATCCAACCCGAATTCTGCACAAAAATAAACCCAAATACTGATCCAAACTTAAGCCGTCATTTAGACCATAACAAATTCAAAACAAACTCAAGTCGAAAAAAAAACCGACACTCGAACTAAAATTTAAACCAGATATCAGACCAATTTCAGCGTAGAAATTAGACCAAACCAAAATTCATACCGGAATTCAGCCTAAAATTCAGACCAAAACTTAGACCAAATTCCAACCAAAATTCAAATCGCAATTCAACCAAAATTCAGACCAAAACTCAGACCAATTTCAAACCAAAATTCAAATCGTAATTCAACCCAAAATCAAACCAATATTCAGCCCAAAATTCAAACCGTAATTCAACGAAAATTCAGACCAAAACTCAGACCAAATTCAAACCGTAATTCAACCCAAAATCAAACCAAAATTCAGACCAAAATTCAAGCCGTAATTCAACGAAAATTCAGACCAAATTCAAACCAAAATTCAAATCGTAATTCAACCAAAATTCAGACCAAAACTCAGACCAAATTCAAACCAAAATTCAAATCGCAATTCAACCAAAATTCAGATCAAAACTAAGACCAAAATCAGACCAAAACTCAGACCAAATTCAAACCGTAATTCAACCCAAAATCAAACCAAAATTCAGACCAAAATTCAAGCCGTAATTCAACGAAAATTCAGACCAAATTCAAACCAAAATTCAAACCGTAATTCAAACCAAAACTCAGACCAAGTTCGGACCGATATTAAGAATAAATTCAGAACATTATACAAAGCAAATATTAAGCAAAAATTCAGAGCAAAACTTACCTAAACTAAAACTCGGTCCAAATGTCAGAATCAAAAACCAAAATTCAGACCAAATACCTAAAAGTATGCTAAGATTAAATACGTTAAGCTTAAAAGCTCATTGGTTTTAAATATTTACCAATCTCCCAAAAAAAAAAAAATAATATAAAATTTTGCAATATTATGGGAAAAACCTTTTTCACATTAACTTCATTTGCGCAATCAAAATCAGCATTGGCAATTTTCCCCACACACGCAAAAATCACAAACACATAAATCCAATTTAATTGTATGAGTATGCGTGAATAAATAAATGCATACCGTAGACACACACAGACTTACAAGAAGAAGAAGAAGAAAACATAGAAAGTAACAAAAATAAGATATAAAAAAAAAAAACAAGAACTCTTAAAAGCATTTTTAACACATTGACTTTTTTGGTTTAGAGTAAGTGGCATACATGAAACTAAGAGAGTAACAGAGCGAAAGAGAGAGAGAGAGAGAGGCAGGTGAATATGGAGAGAGGGAAAGTACAAAGAGTCAAGGCTATATGTTGCCTCTTCTTCTTCTTCTTCATCATCATTATATCAACATCCCCGCTTGTTGTTGTGCTCTTGTTATTGTTGTAATCCTAAACGATAACCTAAAACGATACGCAACACTTTGTTCTGCAGCAAAACGTTGATGATCATAAATTTCACATTATTTAGCACTTTCGCTAGCTCGTTTATTTTTTTACTAGGACCGGCCACTTACTTACGCTTCTTATATTTCGTACGTTCAAAGCTTGCATTCGATTGCTTCCTCTTGCTATTTTTTTATATACTTATATTTTTTTTTTTGTTTGAGCTTATTTTCTTGCACGTTTCGTGTTTCCCGTCATGGTTGATTTACTTCCGCAACATTTGACATATGCTATCGATGATACTTAATATTTTTCTCCTTGTTTCTGCACGCCCCACTTTTTCTCTCACTTTTACTTTATTTGGCTAACACCTTTTTCTTTCGTTTTGATCAATTTTCGTTCGCTTTAGTTGTTGTGGTTTTTTTTTATTGGCTTTTATCGGAATGTGCGCAAATTTGTTCTTTAACTTTTTTTTATTGCATTATTTTCGAATGGAATTGTGTCCTTTTTATTGGGAATGTGCCAAGCATGAGTGTGTGTGTGTGTGTGTGTGTGTGTGGAGTAGATAATCAGAGTATAAGAGAAGCTTTTTGCTTTTATTGCTAATGTGTGATTCACACTTTTGGCTATAATGAAGTCATTATTGGTGAGTTTTTTGTACGGATTTTCCCTACCACAAAAATAAAGAAAACAGACAAAAAGGGACTTTCAAATGCTACAAAACATCAATTCTGTAATTTTATGCTTTACCATAAAATGGCATTAAACTTCAAGTGTTATTAATGTGAAAGGATTTTACCAGAAATGTGTGCACGTGCACTGTAAATTTGCATAGATTAAGTTTAATTAACCTTTTTTAAATGGAGTGGAATTTTTTAAGGAGCTCATTGAAATCGTTTGAAAACCGAAAAAGAAAATTTATTATCTCATATATTATTTAAATGAACTTGAAATTATACGGAAATGGTTTTGTTTTCGCAACTATAATCTCGTACCTTCTAAATTGTACTCTTGACTGCTCTCACTGAGTAGTAATTGAACTACCTCACTCGTTCGTTTAACGGTACTCTCTCCACAAATTCCTGATTCGATTTTAAAAGAGTCAACTACCTCACTCGTTCGTTTAACGGTACTCTCTCCACAAATTCCTGATTCGATTTAAAAAGACTTAATAAATCGGAGGAGTATTGTAACACATGCTCTCTCATACATGCTTTGAGTAAGTAATTCGATCCTCTCTCTTTCTCTCTCTCTCTTGTGGTAAACAAAACTTGTTCATTAATAAAACAAAACAAAATTTCGATAAATGTAGCATAGCATATTCATGCGTACTCTCTCTCTCTAAATTTCAATTGAATCCTCTTACTCTCTTTATAAGTCCCTTATTAGATATAAAAAGACTTTACTAAGCATGAGTATCTTCTCATGTGTGTTTTCAGTAAGTAATTTACTATTCTCACCGGTGATTGGATAGGATGTTGAAACTTGTTTTTCACCATTTTTCCCCACATATTTTTTCACATAGTTTGTGGGACGTAATAACTAGATTCATCAGTGAAGATTACTTTCTTCCTTGAAATTTTTTTTTTTTTTGTTGTCAATTTTATCAATATTTGCTTTGAGATTTGTTGCTAAGACTTTTCAAGTCGAATTGTATTGTTGAACATTCTTACGCAATTTTGAACTGTTTTTACTTAGCCTTACCTCAAATTGAGTGTTACATTTTTTGCAAACAGAGTAACTTCCCGAAAAAACAATGGAATCGTATAATATATCATGATTCTATCGCCCTTAAATCGGGTCAACTTATTTTTCGTTGGCACGAAATACTTGCGTAACATTCGATAGAATCATTTGTGCTTTGAATTAATGTCCCTAGAAATGCATAATCCATTTTGTTTCAAACAAAATCGGTTTTTCGTTAATTGAAAGCAATCATCCGCACAGGCCTAGCAGGTGGAAAGCAACCGGCTCTGTAAAGTTTCATATATCAGTACAATTACGAATATCAATTTTTGTATTGGCATTAGTACTCACAATTTTGGTGCCACTACTTACTTTTAAAAGCTTAAGCTTGAGTAGCAATATCAGCGCTCAACATTCGAATTTCAAGTGTTCTTAAGTAACTACTTCTAACATTGCTATTTGATTTTATAATATAACGTGTGCCAAAGCGTATCCATTTTTCAGCGCTGAGTAAAATCGTATACAATTCAAAATTCCGGTAGAAAAATCTACCAAGCCCTGAGCTCGAAGAAAGTATGAAATTCACGTAGACTCTGGGTGAAAAGACAACAGTTGGTAACACTGACACATGTTCCTGAGAGAGCTGACAGAAGTTACCCCCATTCGCTCTCTATATTTCATTCTCTTTATAAATTCAATGAAACTCAACAACAAATTCGAGTAAAGTGAGTAAAAAATTTTAGATAATTTTTTTTTTTTTTTTGTCTTATTCCACTAAGGAGAGAGGGACCATAGCCCACACATTTATCTACTTCGTGGGTGAGAGCGGAAAGACTAAAACTTTAAACTATCATCTTTCCTCTCTTACCCACGAAGTCGATTTGACTCGGGGCGAACCATTATTTATTCAAAGAACGATTTTAAAACAAGTATAAAAAAAGTATAGATAATTCAATATAGCAATCGCCTGAGGCACCTCCGTCCTGCAGCGTATTCCAATGGCATTAGCTTGTTTTAGAAACTTCAATGAAAAGTAATTTAAAAACACAAAAACACAACAAAAAAAAACAAGTGCCAACTTAATTGTGCATTCCAGTTCCTGCTGCTGCAGTTCCTCGTAATTAACAAATCACAACACGAAACATTTGTTTTACATATTTTCCAATACGGGTAGTCACCAGCATGTTGTGAGTTGCGCTCAAGGAACAACAGCAATCAACTACAAATTCATTAAACAATTGTTAAATGACACTTTTTTGTGTTTGGCTTTATTCAGTGTTTGTTGATGCATAATTGTCAACAAATAATAATAATAGTTTTAACAATAACAACAAATTAATGTTAACATTAGTAAAAACAAAAAAAAAACATTTTTGTATCAAAAAGCTACAGCAAACAAACAAAACAGAAAATGTGACAAAAAGTGACAGAAAAAGGAATAATAAGTACGAGTATTGTTTACAAATTGACTTTCCTACTTAAAAACGATAATATTTATTTGGTCTGTGAACGCTGCAGCGTACTTGTTTGTGACCCGCATTCATTTTTTTCTCTCTCGTTATTGTTGGCTGCTGATGGTTGACTGTTGATTATGTGTGTGTATGTGAGTGTGTGAGTGTCTCTCACCTTCACATCATAACTACCACACACAGCCACTCAAAACAGCATTTACCTAACAATAAACGTGTTCTCTATTATTGAGGCTGTTGCTGCGTAATTAGTGAAATTCAATGTTCATGTAAATTATCTGGGGTGAAAATGAAAAACAGCTTAAGTGCATATTAAACTATAATGAGAGAGTCTGATAGCATTGAATGGAAATATCATAGAATCTATAGTAAAACTTCAGAATATAGTGGTCGCTGTGGCGTAGTGGTGGTGCGTTGGACTGCTACGCAGAGTGTCCGGGGTTCAAATCTCAGCACAGTCAAAATCAAAAAGTAGAAAAAATCGATTTTTCTAGACAGCACCACCTCACCTCTTGGCAGGCAATGGCAATGACAAACCTACAAGAGTAAAAATTGCCTATGAAAAGCTTTTCACTTCGCCGTTCGGATTCGGCACTAAGCTGTAGGTCCCTTCCATTTATGTACAAATATAACCCGTACAACATGAGTGGATGCGAAAAGCTCGGCCTAGGCCCTCCATGGGCTGTTGCGCCTTTGAAAGTAAAGTACTTCAGAATATTCTCTATTCAAGTGAGCATTGTTGAAATGATTCCAAAATATTATTTAAAAATTCAATTAAGTTTGTTATTTGTTATATGGTATAGTAAAAAATATGTGATAAAATATTTTACATCTTAAGTCGATTTAAGCTGTTTTTCATTTTCACCATTGAAATATTACACATTCACATATACCATACATGTACATAATTTAAATACCTATATATGGATGAGTGTGTGTGTGTGTGTGTGTGTGTGTGTGTCTACCTAAAAACAACTCAACACAAATGCACAACAATTGTCCTGCATTTCCGTTGTTCCTTTTTGCCTAACAACAACATACCAACTTTCATTCATTCATTCATTCATTCAAACATTCAAAAAGTCAGTCAGTCAGTCGGTCGGTCGGTGGTTCGTTTGTTCCTTCGTTGCTTTGCTGGTTGTTATGTTATATTCTTGTTGTTGTTGTTGTTGTTATTATTGTTATTGCTGCTTCTGCGATTGCGATTGCATTTGTCGTTACTACTACTGCTGCTACTTCTACTATTGCGGCAACAACAAAAAGAGCCACCTCAACTACAAGTAGAACTACTACAAGTATTTGTTACTACTGTTGCTGTTGCTGTTGCTGTCACTGTTTATGATGACGATGATGATGATGATGTTGTTGATGCTGTTGTTGCTGCTGCTACTTGCTACCAATGCGCTCCTTCTGTTTCCGTTTCCGTTGCACTTTTACTGCTTTGTGCTTTGCATCTAATTTTCTATGTAAATTTGAATTTGATTAGTTGCGTGTGTTTGTGTGTGTGTGTGTGTGTGTGTGTGTGTGTGTGTGTGTGTGTGTGTGTGTGTGTGTGTGTGTGTGTGCTGGTGGTAGTTATGTGACATAATAGAAAAACATGTGTGTGCCTGCAAATATAAGTGAAATTTCTCTCCTTCCATTTCTCTCCTTCCATTTCTCTCCTTCCATTTCTCTCCTTCCATTTTTATCTGTACACGAATTTCTCACACTGTTTTTCCTATTTTAAAATGTGTTACATGTGTGCATATGTTATGCGATTGTAGTTGTATTTCCTGTACATGGCAACACATACTCGCACCTATGCGTGTATGTGTGTGTGTGTGTGTGTGCATGATTCATTCATTTTTATGGAAGATTTTTCTTTTTTAGCGAGTTCACTTGCAAAAAACAAAAAACAAACAACAACAATTTGTGGGAAAAAAACTTACATAAATGAAAATTAATTCGTATTTCTTCTTCTACTTCTTGAAATCATTTCCAAGAATGATTCATTTGGAAAAAGATTTTAAACATAAATTTCTTTCGCTGTATCTGTGTTTTTTTTTCACCGTGAGTTTTGTATTTGCTGTGTATGTGTATGTGTGTGTCTGTGTGTGTGTCTGTGGTAGGTGGGAATCTTCATAGATAAGTATGACGGGTAGCACCACACTACTCACATACGGACTAAACCCACCTCCTACGAGCGCTGTCCTGTGTGTCCCCGCCGCACTACCAGCGAAGGTTTTACTTCGCGGCGCAGGAAAAGTGTTTCGACCCACTTCTCTATTTAATTATTTGCTCGCCTCGCTGCTTTTGCTCGTATTTTCGCACTTGCGTCATCATGTATACTATGACCTCGTTGCATTCATGCCAAGAGTTCACTAGTCCCTCTGGGGTGAGTACCTCGCCAACAATCATCCAGAGCTGATTTCTGGCATCCACAAATCTGCCGCATTCTAGTAAGATATGTTCAGCATATGTTCAATGTGTGTGTATTTGTACAGATACTGGCGAAAGCAGTATGTGCCCTGAAAGGGATTGTTTGAGGTGATAATTTATCTCCCCATGGTTCCTATTCACCCACCTCTCCACACTAGTGATCAATGTCCTCGTCCACCGACCTTTCGTTGATGTCCCCCATCGATGTTGCCGCTCTTCAATGCATTTTTCTACAACCGCTGCGTGGCCTTCCGGTTTTTTCAGACTGCTGCAGCTGCTCTTGCCATTATGTCTATAGGGCATCTGCTTGTCAGGAGGTTCGCCGCATCGTCCGACACTGTTCTAAAACCACAGCATTCCCTTAGTGACGACAGACTATACGCTGAGGCAGGTGGTTCCACGTACGTTTCTACTTCTGTAGCTGTTACCCAGATTGGTGCCGCATACAGTTGGATTGACGTACTTACAGTTGCCAGAAGAGTTCTCATTTTTTGTCTTGGACCACAAACATTAGAAAACATGCTCACTTCTCTTACCTTTTCGCTTGAATGTCTGAGGTGCTTCTTAAAGTTCATTCGTTATCCAAAAATTAATTCGAGCTACCTGTTGGAGGAGCTTGACGTTACTTCAGTCTTTTCCAATTTTTTTTCAGCTAGTCATCAAAAGCGTTTCAGTTTTATGATGAGCTCGCTGCAACCCCTTTTACGCCTGCTATGGTGTCATTGCAGATTCTGGCTACATCGGCTTGTGTTTTTGCTACTACCGCGATTGCAACATCGTCTGCGAATCCAATAATGTGAGCCTCTAATGGCTTCCTTCCTTTGAGTACCCCGTCGTACATGATGTTCCAGAACAGTGGTCCCAGCACAGAACCCTGTGGCACCCCAGCTGTAACTTCATGCTCTTTTGATCCCTACGTAGTGTCAGAAAGCAGCTTCCTGTCGGTGAAGTAACTACCGATAATCTTAATTAAGTAGTCGGGAATGTGCTGGCGGGCATGCGCTTTCAGTGCGCAGCTTCAGTTAGCAGAATTAAACCCATTTTTTACGTCCAAATAACAAACAAAAATTATGAATTATCTACGTTGAGCACAACAGAACAGGATTTTACAATACCAAAACTACCCGGGTATACCATTGGCAACCTGCAACCACTAGATTGAAACAGCGATCTTGAAACCAGCAAAGCTGAGATGGAATACTGAACTCAAAATTTACAAGCAGATATAACCAGAGTATATCTCTCAACGGCTGCAAGAGACTTATATCCCTAGATAAGAATCAAGTATATTGAGTGGTGCTGGTCACTGTCTCTTAGGCACACATGCCACCTAGAATGAGTACGACGCCGAAGAGGAGACGCGAGAATCAAATCGCGCAGTGCCTCTGTTTCAGCCCAGCCTTGGTTGTCTCTGGGAAAAATATCATAGATCATTGCTTTCTAAATGACTTGTCCGACTGCAGGTCGATTGATATAGTGGACCTACTGTAAAACATAACAGAATGCGCATGAAGTGAATGCAACACCCACATTGAACTATCAATGCTCTGAGTGTGTCCTAATGGACAACACTCCTTGGTACCAAAAATCCTTTTTCTATTTGATATTCCTTTAAATCGAAAAGCGCTTAATTGCAGTACGATATAACAGTCGATTATTAGCAAATTTGAGGACAAAATCCCTGAGAGGGTTAAGTAAACCAAGACTAAGCTCAGTTTTGTGCAAATATTATTATTAGTTTTGTTATGAGTAACGTGCTTTTGAAGTGATATTGTTTAAAACTGTAAGTTTTCACCCAGAAATATAAAAAAGTTTAACTTAATAAATAGTAGTAGAAAAAACGATAAAAAAAAGTAAAAAAAAAATTAGAAAAAAAGTAGTATGAGCAAATAAATGTAGAATAATAGTAAAAAAAAAGTAATAGAAAAATGGTTGGAAAAGTAGTAGAAAATAATAGTAGAAATAGTAGTAAAATTTTTTACAAAAGTACAATAGGAAAAATAGTAGTAGAAATCAAAAGTGGTAGAAAAGTAGCAGAGAATATTAGTAGAAAAAATAGTATTAAAGTAGTAAAAGTTAGTAGTAAAAACATTGTGCAAAGTAAAATAGTAGAAAATAGTAGGTAAAAAGTGGTAGAAAAGTAGCAGAGAAATGTAGTAGAAAAAATAGTATTAAAGTAGTAGAAGTTAGTAGTAAAAAAGTTGTAGAAATGTACAATAGTAGAAAATAGTAGGTCAAAAGTGGTAGAAAAGTAGCAGAAAATATTAGTAGAAAAATAGTACTAAAGTAGTAGAAGTTAGTAGTAAAAACATTGTACAATAGTAGAAAATAGTAAAAAAGTGGTAGAAAAGTAGCAGAAAATATTAGTAGGAAAATAGTGGAAAAAATAGTATTAAAGTAGTAGAAGTTAGTAGTAAAAAAATTGTACAAAAGTAAAATAGTAGGTAAAAAGTGGTAGAAAAGTAGCAGTAAATATTAGTAGGAAAATAGTAGTAAAATTTTTTACAAAAGTACAATAGTAGAAAATATTAGGTCAAAAGTGGTAGAAAAGTAGCAGGAAATATTAGTAGAAAAAATAGTATTAAAGTAGTAGAAGTTAGTAGTAAAAAAATTGCACAAAAGTAAAATAGTAGAAAATAGTAGGTCAAAAGTAGTAGAAAAGTACAGGAAATTTTAGTAGGAAAATAGTAGTAAATTTTTTTACAAAAGTAAAATAGTAGAAAATAGTAGTTAAAAAGTGTTAGAAAAGTAGCAGAGAATATTAGTAGAAAAAATAGTATTAAAGTAGTAGAAGTAAAAATAAAATAGTATTAAAGTAGTAGTAAAAACATAGTGCAAAAGTAAAATAGTAGAAAATAGTAGGTAAAAAGTGGTAGAAAAGTAGCAGAGAATATTAGCAGAAAAATAGCAGAAAAATAGTCGAAATTAGTAGTAATTTTGCCCACCTGCTGCATGAAAACTACATAAGTACATTTAAATCAACCATGGTTTTTCAGATTACATGAGAGGTGCCACAGACCCTTTTTCAAGCCCACCTATCGATTTCCTTTAGCAAGGCCCTTGTTCCAAATTTCAGTACTGTGATGTACCCAAAAAAAACCTTAGCTTATAAAACTCTTAATAACTATAATAACTTCATACCAAAACTTAGTAGCATTCCATAAATAAGTAGTTCCAGAAGTATCCCAGAATGAAAGTTCAGGTTATATGGGATGTGCCACACCGCCTTCTTCGATCCCACCTATCGTTTTCGCAGAGACATGGCCTTGCCAACTAACGTCCTTGCGCCAAATCTGAGTTTTATCTGGCAATTAATTCCGAAGATATACGAAAAAGGAAAACATTGGGGTTGTATGGCAGGTGCCACGCCCACTTTGACAATCCTCCTTATGTATGCCTTGAAACCTCAACCGAATAGGCACGAAAGTATGTACGCAATTTGAAATCATTATAAGGATTTTACTTTACTTTACTTACTTTTAATGGCACAACAGCCCATGGAGGGCCTAGGCCGAGCTTTTCAATTCATTATGAAGATCAGTTGTGGATTATGAGAGCTATTACTAAAAAGCAAACAGGCAAACTTGTTGCATTCATTTTTTATTACTTAATATGAGTTTTTAAATACTCGTAGATAAAATTCGAATATTTATGTGAGTACAAATAAGAATTTCAAGGATTTTCCTATTCCTACTCTCTTGCCTAACCCCAAGCCCAAACACATTGGCCTTTTTTCAGCCCATAATTACAGCACTTGAATGAATTCAACCAGTAACCATGCATTAGTTGCAAGGTTCTTGAAAGGCTCTCATTTATGTTACATTGAATTAATGAAATTGTTCTTATTTGCTACATAGAAAATTAGTGAATCTGCATACGATAATTAAATTTTGTATCCAATTTCCACACACTTTTACGTCAGTATGTAAACTATTAAAATTCATTCATAGCTATGAACATAATCACATCACTCATACGCACTGTTGCACCACTCAATATCTTCGCAAAACCGTCGCACACACACACACACACACACACACACACACATACACATACACATACAAATATACAACAAATTTAACAGTTACTTTACATTATTGCACAACCGCAAGCAAATATCAAAACGGAAAAAACACACAAAAAAAGGCACCAAAACCAAAAATTAACTACATAAAATGTGCAAGCCTCTGAGGCTTAATTAGTGAAATTTTATGAGAGCATAAACGAAGTAAATTAAAAATGTGAATTTGTTGCACACAAAATTTTCTAACAATAAATATGCCAATATGTGAAAGTAAGCAAAAATATACAAACAATTTTATACCGAACAGAATTGAGTAGTGAGTAGTCCAATGGCAATGCTCAGACACATACACACACACACACACTCAACACTCACACACTCACACACTCACACACCCCCAATTAGCGTATTCAAATGCAATTAACAAAAATGTTGAAATTTGAATTTCCGCACACACTCATACGCACCCCAGCATACATACACACACACACACATGCAAGTGAACGGAAGTTGATTAGCATGCATGACAGCCGGAAATGACATCATAATTCAAATTGTACACTCAAGCAGTGCGATACATACATGCGGACATTTGTAGGTGTATAGGTATTGCTAAGGTTTGTAGGAAAGCAACAACAACAACAACAACAACAACAACAACCACATTACATTCAAATGCATTCACCAACTGCAATTGTTACCTACTCTTGCTCCCTCTCACACTCATAGTCCTGCTGCTGCTGCTGGTGCTGCTGCTGCTGCTGCTGGTGCGGTTACCGCAATTGACCGCAATTGGCACAGTAATGTGTAATACTGGAATGCCCTTCTTCAGTAAATTGGTATTAACTGGCCGAGAGATGGGCGTGGCACTCTCATTTCCGCTTCTCCGTTTTGCTTAAAATATATTTCACAAAAACAAAAAACAAAACAAAACAAAAAAACGTTCATTATGTCGGAGTATGTGTTAACGGGTGTGCGTGTGGGTGTGTGCGTGTGTGTGTGTGTGTGGTGGCAAATGCAAAAGTGCACTCACTTAATTAAAGCAAATTTGCGTGAAAGATTGTAGGGTAGGGTGAGTGCCCTACTCCTGGTGATGGAGCTGCTCTGGTGAAGGACTGAAGAAGAAGAAGGAAGCAATCATTGTCGGTGGCGCTATGGCAAATGGCAAAAACGAAAATCAGCAATATTTTTTGGCATTTTTCAACTGCATACGAGTACGCAATTAGTTTCGTATGCAAATTCAATTTTTGTTGCAAACGGAAATTTTGGCGCACTCTGTCAGCGTGTAATTATAAGAAATGTAGACGCATATAATTTCAAAAATTTTGATTTGTTGCATTTTGTAATGATATTGTAATGGAGGGAGAAAGCGGAAATGTCTGTTGGCATTTGTAAAATGTATAGGTGGGAGGAAGAGGGAGGAAGAAGGAGGGAGAATGGGAGAGCGAATGCAATCACAATAAATCCAGCAAATTGTATATGCAAGAAAATATATAAACAAGAAAATATCAAACCACACATTGGGCGCCAACAAAAATTTTGCATAAACTTTATCATTTCTGAGAGAATTGGTTTTTGGTCGAATTTTTAATCCAGTGTAAATGGCAACAATTCACCGGAACTGAGTTCTTTGATTTCTTTGGACAACGAACAACGCATTCACTTAAAGAAATACGATCGATAAATCCAAAAAATTTTTATACACGAGCACATTTCAAAAGGAAAATCGAGCTACGTTCGGAGCCAGCAAACAAATTCAAGTGTGCTGGATTAAGCAGATTTTTTATAAATTTTTTGAAAAATTACGAAAAAGTTAGTTTCTAGTCGAATACTTACAACAAGGTTGATAGCGTCCACTTCAAGCCTTTCGTTCATTTATGTCCAAAGACAGTGAAATCTATTGTTTAGGCCTGTGGCCATAATTTTAAGGTTCATTATGTTTAAGGTTGTTTTTTTTGTAATCCTGGCAACCCTTACCAGCTTGATTTTCCTTTCGTTAAGTTTGGAGAGAATAGCGTGGATATTTCGGCAATCTTTAGACATTTTTACCGAAATGTTTACTAATCGAGAAGCCGAGAAGAGAAGACGTCCACCGCAGCAACCAACCCAGCATTTAGAAGACCCGTTACCCGACACCACCACTCCACTCAAAGCCCTAAGGAAAATCGAGGTGGAAAAGGTACGCCCTAATTATATTTTTATAATTAATAAATGGTGGTCGCTGTGGCGTAGTGGTAGTGCGTTGGACTACTACGTATAGTGTCCGCGGTTCGAATCTCGGCACAGGCAAAATCAAAAAGTAGAAAAAATAAAAGGTGGTGCCCTCTTGGCAGGCAATGGCAACCCACAAGAGTGAAAATTGCTATGAAAAGCTTTTCGCTTCGCCATGAGTGAATGCGAAAAGCTCGGCCTAGGCTGTTGTGCCAGATCTTCGATATCAAAACTTCGATAGCAGAACCTTTGGTACCAGAACTTTGGAACCAGAACTTCTGTTCCAGAGTTTCGGTGCCAGATCTTCGATGCTGGAACATTGATAGCAGAACCTTTGGTACCAGAAATTCTATAACAGAATCTTTGGAATCAGAACCTTTGATACCAGAACTTCGATAGCAGAACCTTTGGTACCAGAACTTTGGAACCAGAAATTCGGTTCCAGAGTTTCGGTGCCAGATTTTCGATACCAGAACTTCGATAGCAGAATTTTTTGTACCAGAACTTCAGTACCAGATTTCAGTACCAGATTTCGGTACCTGATCTTCGATACCAGAACTTCAATAGCAGAACTTCGATAGCAGAACCTTTGATACCAGAACTTTGGTGTCAGATATTCGATATCAAAACTTCGATAGCAGAATCTTTTGTACCAGAACTTCGGTTCCAGAGTTTCGGTGCCAGATCTTCGATATCAAAACTTCGATAGCAGAATCTTTTGTACCAGAATTTCGGTACCAGAGTTTCGGTGCCAGATCTTCGATGCCAGAACTTTGATAGCAGAACCTTTGGTACCAGAAATTCTATAGCAGAATCTTTGGAACCAGAACCTTTGATACCAGAACTTCGATAGCAGAACCTTTGGTACCAGAACTTCGATAGCAGAACCTTTGGTACCAGAACTTCGAAACCAGTGCTTCAGTACAAGATCTTCGATAGCAGAAGTTCGAAAGCAGAACCTTTGGTATCAGAACTTCGGTACCAGATGTTCAGTACCATCACTTCGATAGCAGACCTTTTGGTACTAAAACCTCAGAACTTCACAGAACAGCAGGAATTTTATAAATTTTACAATCTCAACTCATGCATTGCAAAAATAAGTTATGAAAATCAAAGTTGAGATATTAAGTATTTTTAGTATTTTCCATGAGAAAATCGTTTTCACAATCAACTATTGCTAAACACATTCAAATCTATTGCCAATATACTCCAAGCAATTATCATTACTTCACATATGACATGATCCAATTTCTCGGCAACTCAATTGCTAAAGCATATGCCATAAGGACATGTGTAATGTTTCATATGCCTGCATCATCGTTTTCCCCATCATCAGCATCATCAGCATCATCATCATCGCGAACGACATTGAGTCATCAATTTGAATTACGCACAGTAAAACTTTATTGCAATTTGTGTATTTTTCGATTTTCATTTGACTTTGTGACTGTTCGCCAAATGCCAAGTGAAATGGCGGCGATAACAGCCGCCGAAAGCCAATTTGCAAGCCAAAAAACGTTAACAGAAACAGAAACAGGAACAGAAACCGCAGCAAAGAGAACACCACAAGCGTGGCATTATTAAGTGAAAAATGAATGTAAGCACATGTGTGTGTGTGTGTGTGTGTGTGTGTGTGTCTGTGTGTGTATCTGTGTGTGTATGGTAGTGAATGCACGTGTGTGCATTTGCTGGGCTTGCACTCATATCATGAGCGAAAATGACGTGAAATCAACAACGACAACATAGAAGATTTTCGTACACACTCAAACGCACTTAACCAAATGTCGATGTGTGCTTGCTTGCATGCATGCGATTTGAACATTTTGACAGAGCGCACATGAAACAAGAAGCTTTGAGATATTTTTGCGCTTATACCATAGCAATTCATGTTTTCATTTATTTATTTATTTATTTATTTACACAAACTTCAAACAATCTCTTTCACTTTTTCGCCCCAACAGAACAGCAACAATATCAACAACAACAGCAGCAACAACAACAACAACAGCAACAACAACAAAACAAACATCAACCAAATGGTAACATTATGACTGGACTTGGTAGCTTGCAGCAACAGCAGCAACAACAGCAACAACAGCAACAACATCACATACGTGCACCCCGCCCTCCCGTGCGAACCGCTTCCTCAACACCCTCCGGCATTAGCATCGGAGTAGGTGGTATTGGCGGAGGTGGCAGCATCAGCGGCATCATTGGTGGCAGTTTGGTAGATCAAACGCCATCGAATGGCAGCAGCAGTAGTGGCGTCAGTAGCGCCCCCTCCAGCAAAGGTCATCCCCATTCGCATCATCATTTACATTCGCATACGCATCCCAGCGTTGATAGCATTGGCATGACAGCAACATCGACAGTGACCTCAGCATCATCAGCCAGCGGCATGGGCATTGGCATTGGCATTGGTGGCGGTGCTGCTGCTCATCTACAGCAACAAGTGCCACAAGCGGCAATCGACGAGATGCGCGTCTGATAGGTGTCGGTGTTCGAACTGGAATTATAGTCGTCTTGGTAAGTGCCACCACCCACATGCACCTCGGTTCTTAATTAACGCTCCAGATTACATTTTTAGATTAGATTAATAAAATTGCTGGTGTAGATTGTATCGATATCGACACAAATGCGTTCGGTTCAATAGCTTCATTTCGCGGAATCAAGTGAGCCGTGAACTTTGGGGGGAAAGCAGTGGATGGAATTTTTAGATTACGTAAATAGCAGATCGGTCTAAAAACTTAGAATTCCATCAGAAGTCCTTCAAAAATCCTTCAAACTTTATACAGCAAACTGCAATCCTTAGACCTCCTTAGCTCTAACGAAACTCCAAATTGTATGTACTTCTTAGGATTCCCATTAAAACTCCATCGAAATTCTATCGAAACTTTATTGGGACATCATAGGAAACCCTTCGAAACAGCATCGGAAATCTAACTGAACTTCAACGGAAACTCGTTGGGACCTCATCACTACTCCATGTAAACCTAAGTCGAAACTTCAATCGGAATTACATTGAACCTACATCGGATCTTAATCTCACTTCCATTGCATCTATATCGGAACTTAATCGAAATTAGATCGGAACTAAAACGCAACTACATCCAAATTGCATGGAAACCCTACCAGAACTTCATTGGAACCCAATCAGTAGCCTATCGAAACTCCAACGAAACTCCACCGAAGCGCTTCGGAACCCTATCTGAACTTTATTAGAACCCAACGGAACCTAATTAGTAACCCATAGAAATTTCCTTAAAATCGCAACGAAAACAAGTCTTTATTGGATCAGAACTCCATCAAAATGCCAACGGATACCCATCGCTACCACATGGGAACCCATTAGAACATCTGATCGGATGAGCATCAATCTGTCATCGGAACTTAATCACACTGCCATCGAAACTTTACGAATTTAAATCGGAATTATGTGCATTCGAACTTGACTGAAATTCGATCGGAATTACGTCGATCTTACATAAGTGCTCTCTTTTGGAACCTCATCGGAAATACATTGGTACCACATCGAGACCACATCTAAGCTCTACAGAAACTCAAGCAGAGCCTCATTAAATCGCCCCAGAGACCATATTAGAACCCTTCTAGAACTCAATCAAATCCCATCAAACCTAATCATATATAACTACATTGGAGCTCCATCAGTTCTACATTGGAACTCCACAGAACCCCATCGAAATTAATCGAATCCTTATTGGATCTCAATCGGATTTACATTGGAGCTTCAATGAAACTTCAACATGGAAAACCCACTGGAAGTCCATTTGAACTTCATCAGAACCTCATCGAAATTCAAATTAAAAAAAGCTTGAACTCCAATTTTCCAGACGATTACCATTCAAGGCTATTCCAAAGTCAACAGAGACCTCTTTTTATGAGAGTATAACTCCACAAGCGGAGACTAACTCTTGCCAACAGGTGTTACTACGGGCTCAGTAGGCAATTGAGAAGTAGAGCCCTCTCTCGACCGACGAAAATAACGCTCTATAAGTCCCTCATCCTTCCCGTCCTAATGTATGGCGCAGAGACGTGGACATTGACCATTAATGATGAGAGGCTGTTAGGAGCGTTCGAGAGGAAGATACTCCGTAAGATCTACGGCCTAGTATGCGTGGACGACGTGTATCGAATAAGATGGAACGATGAGCTGTATGAGCTGTACGCCGACACTGACATAGTCAAGCGTATAAAACTCCAGCGCCTTCGCTGGCTGGGTCATGTTGAGCGAACGGAAGAAACGCGCTCCGCTCCGGCTAGAAGGGTGTTTTATTCGAACCACGGTGGAGGAACACGCAGAAGGGGACGTCCTAATCTCCGTTGGAAAGACCAGGTGCAGGGCAACCTGACTGCACTTGACCTTATCAACTGGCGCCAGCGCACGCATAGCAGAAGTGACTGGCGGAGCTTTGTGGAGGCGGCCAAGACCGATCATCGGTTGTAGCGCCAGCTAAGTAAGTAAGTAAGTAAGTATAACTCCACAATCACATTATCATTTTTGGTGTGAAAAAGCATTGAAAGTCGTAAACCTGCTTCGATTTAAAAGTGAATGACTTCTTCTTTTACAGAGGAGAAGTCGCCCATTACACCCCTGCCCCCCCCCTCTCCCCCTCTACCCCTTTCCCCCTCTCCCACTCACCCTCTCACCAACTCTTCAATAAGAAACGAAAATTATACACAATTCTCATTATCTTTTATGCTTTATTGAGTAAATGAAACAACAATCGAAACCTCAAATTGAGATCCTTTCGGCATTTTTCTTTTATTATACAATTTAAATTCAAATGAAGTCTAGTGTCATAGCGACACATGCTGCCGCAAAAGCTGAGACAGACTGGGAGCTGCTATTTTATAAATGTGTATTGGTGTGCGTGTGTCTGTGTGTCTGTGTGTCTGTGTGTGTGTGTGTGTGTTAAGAATAAGGTTTCATTTCAAAGCGAATGAAAATGAAAATGAAAATGAAAATAGAATTTCCCCGACGACAATTAATGGCAAAAAAGCCGAAAAAGGAATCGCACAAAGAAAGAGCTTAAATGGTAAACGCACCTTGGGTGCAATATGCTGCACACTAAGGTGGAAAATCTGCACTAGTCACACCAAACAATAAAGCCATCAAAGCAGTGGCAAAAGCATAATGAATGCTTTCTGTTTTTCCTCTTCTTTTTTGTGTTTTGTGCGCCCCTTCTCCTCTGCTACCTTTGCCTTTTTTAATTTCACTTTTTGCTGTTAAGATTTTCTCTTTTCCCCCCTTTTATTACTTTTCTTCTGCTTCGTCTTCTTCTTCTTCTTCTTCTTTATCATTTGCACTTCTTTGCACTTGAGTACTTACTTTTGCTTGCATTTCACTTTTCCTTTTCCCTTTCCACTTTGTGTTTCTTCTATTCGTGTCATTAACGCGTTTTCTTACCAATTGAGTTGTTTGCTTGCAATAAATTTAACTTGCTTTTGTAGCTGATAGTAACGTGCACAGTGGGAGGAAATGGCGTGAAATCTTTCAAAATCTCAAGCTACAAACTTAGTTGAAATAAAGCCGACACGAAATAATATCGAATCTATCCTAGCCTCCAACAAAACTCCACTGGGACTTCATTGACTTTCTATCGAAACTCAGTCGGAATTCAAAGCATTTCATCGGAGCGTAGTCAAAATTTGTCTTTGGAACTCCATCTTGGCCTCATTGGAATACCATCGAAATCCCATCATAATACAATCAGAGCTTCATTGGATCTCTACAGAATTTGTATCGGAAATATATTAATACTCTATCGGAACCCCATTAGAACCACATCGGAATTGCACCCGAACCCAATCTGAACCCAATCTGAACCCAATCTGAAACCAATCTGAACCAAATCTGAACCCAAACTGAACCCAATATGAACCCAATCTGAACCCAATCTGAACCCAATCTGAACCCAATCTGAACCCAATCTGAACCCAATCTGCACCCAATCTGAACCCAATCTGAACCAAATCTGAACCCAATCTGAACCCAATGTGAACCCAATCTGAACCCAATCTGAACCCAATCTTAACCCAATCTGAACCCAATCTGAACCCAATCTGAACCCAATCTGAACCCATTCTGAACCAAATCTGAACCCAATCTGAACCCAATCTGAACCCAATCTGAACCCAATCTGAACCTAATCTGAACCCAATCTGAACCCAATCTGCACCTAATCTGAACCCAATCTGAACCAAATCTGAACCCAATCCGAACCCAATCTGAACCAAATCTGAACCCAATCTGAACCCAATCTGAACGCAATCGGCATTTCATTGGATCACAATCGGAAATGTGCCTCGAACTCCAAATGAAATTACTTCGAAGCTCAATTGAAACTCTAATCAAAATTCAATGTGGATTCCATTGAATCTCTATCTGAACTCAATCTGAATCCCATCGAAGATCCATTGTAACTCAGTCGAAATTCAACTTTATTGAAACTCAATCGTAGCTTCATCCGAACTTAATGGAAATTCTATCAGAATTCTATAAAATTTCCATTGGCACTCAATCGCAACTCCATCGGAATTACGAACAGGAATCCACCATAAATCGATCGAAATTGCTTTAAAACTCAATCGAATTCAAATTCAACTAGAATCCAATCGGAACTCTCTATTGGAACTCAATTGTAATTCTTTGTGTTTTCAAAGAAACTTTATAGGAACTCATTTAGGATTTATCACATCTCGCTGAGAGTTTAAACGGAATTCAATCGAAATTCCATAAAAACTCAATTGAAATTTCAGCATAACTCAATCAAAATTTCGTGAGAACTCTCTCAGAATCCTCGAACTCCTTCATCCAAATTCAAACGGAACTTATTTGGAGCTCTACTGGAACTCAAGCTGAACATCATTCCAAGTAAATCGGAAATTTATGCGTGCTAAATCGATATTCTGTCGGCACTCCATCGGAGGCCATTTGGAACTCCATTAAAACTCCATCGGAATCGCAACCAGAACTCTGTCGGAACTCAATCGAAATTCTGCTGAAACTTAATCAGATTTCAAACGCAATCCGAACCAAGCTTAATCGAAATACTATTGGAACTCAATCAAAACTCAAACGGAAAACTTCCATCCAAACTCTCAATTGGAATTCCATCAAATCTCAATTGGAACTTTATTGTTACTCCATCGAAACTCCGAACGGAACTCAAACGGAACTCAAACGGAACTCAAACGTAACTCAATCGGAATTCGATCGTTACTCAATGGGAAGTCTGCTGGAACTCAATAAGGATCTCTTTCCTTACTTAATCAAAATACTGTCAGAAAATCAACGAAAATCTGTTCGCAACTACATCGTAATTACTTCGGAATTCTGTCGAAACTCAAGCGGATTTCTTCATATATTCGACGAAACTTTATCGGAACCCTTTGTATTTCCATCGAAAAGGAATTCCATTGAAACTAAATTGGAATTTAACCTAAATTTTAAAGAACTTCTGTTGGAACTTCCTTCATGAGTCGAATTTCTATCGTAACTCCATCGAAACTCATTTGAAACTGAATCGGATATCTATTGGAATTCTTCAGAATTCCATTGGCATTCTGCCTTATATTTCAATGGGAATTTAATCGGAAATGAATCGAAATTGCATGAAAACTCAATATTAACTTGAGGGAAACTTTTTCAGAACTCAAAAGAAATTTCATTCCATACAACTTCAGCGATACCATACTTTAATTGGTTTTCCATTGAAATCCACCTGAAACTCAAACGGGACTTAAACGAAACCCTGGTGGAACAAAACTCCCTGCGAATTCCCTGCGAACTTAATTGCATTTATATCGGATCTCCATTGAAACTCAGTTGAAACTCAATCGGAACGGAGTTTTTCAGAAAATTCTCTTCATCGAAGCTCTTCTGAATTCCAACGGAATGAGAATGTCATCGGAACTTAATCGAAATTCAGGAAAATTCAATTGGAAATTCAGCGAAACTTTATTACACTGAAACTCAATCGAATTTTATTCGAATTTCTATCGAATCTCTGTCGGAACTCAATCAGAATTCTTTTGATAAGCTTATCAAAAATCCATTCAAGCTCCGATCGGTACTTCTTTCGAGCTCTATCGAAAATTCATAAAAAGTTCTATATAAATTCTATCACTAGCGGAACTTAAACGGAACTCAATCGCCTCGCTACTCAAACTGTACCAGAAAAGTTGCAAATTCCCCATGGAAGCATTTCATTGAAAACCTAATGCAAAACCTAATTGCTTTTTCTTTCCCTTAAGCTTCAGGCAACAGCATAGCTGATTCCATGAAGCTGAGAGACTTAAGTCAAAGCGAATCTCTTTGAGGCTCACCAACGACAATAAAACAAAAAACTCAAAACTCAAAACTGAAAAAGGATTCGTATTTTGATTATCAATTTTTTTTAATACAAAATTCTAAAACCCACTGTAAAGCTGCTGTTGCCTGTAATGTAAATGAAGCAAAACAAAACCAAAATTGACGTTTATAAAATTTACGCTTTTATGCTTTTGGGGAAAAAAAATCCAGAAAAACAAAAAGCGAAAAGCGAAATCAAATCAAAAAAGTATTAAGTGAAAATTCCGCAAAAAATATAAAAATGAACTAAGTGGAAAAAAACAACGAAACTTAGAGCACATTGAAATCCCACTAATGCACACAAAAGTAGTAGTAGTAAAAATAGTACTAGGTAAAAAGGAAAAAAAAAAATATGAAATAAAGAAACAAAAGCGTGCTGCTGAAGCATTTTGATCAAAAAATATTAAACGCAAATGCAGAAAAGCACCGCAAACATTGGCGTAATGCGGTAATGGACGAACACGCACTCTCACACCAATACAAGTACAATACATGCGGAGGCGGCCACGGGCCACACCCACCGGTACACAACAGCACGCCCGCCCGCTTGTATGCACACGCGCTGATGCACATCAACAATGCACACAACTGCAATGAACCGAACAGGAGTTTTTGTCTACATCTGAATTTGAATCTGAATTTGAGCTGACTATGTATGGGTGTATGTAACTGTAAATGTAAATGGAAATGTGTGTATGCAAAAATCAAGAGAAAAAACGAAAGCTGGGAAAAATCATAGAAAATAAAAAAAAAAACCACTGCACTTAGTTCACTTCCTCTTCAGCGGGAATGTATGTGAATTGAACATTCTTTGCATACATTTAGGAGCGCTGCGCTGCGTAGGTAAAAGAACGGTGAAATATGTGAAAAGAAAGAAAAAGAGAGAAAAAATCAACATCACGCAGCAGGTAGTAAAATAGCAGTCACTAGCTGTTGTATGTAGTAGAAAATGAACAAGACGTGTACAAAAATGGCAAATCACTGTAGTCGCAGTGTACACAGAGAGGCTCATCACACCCACACTCATGCAGTTTACTGTGCAAAAAACTCATCAGCAACACTGAGCACACTGAGAGCACTGAGAACTGAGCACAGAGGAAGAAACGTAAAACACATGAAAGAAGGAATTCTAAAATTGAATAAACGCGCTGAATTTTAAATTAAACCGTTAAAGAAAACGAAGAGAAGCAGATGACGAAGCAGAAGACGAAGCAGAAGACGAAGACGAACAAGACGAACTGGCGAATTCGAATGCATGCATGCACGCATACAGCGGCAACGCACTAAATTATGCTATGTATGCAATGTAAGTGAAAATTGAAAAAGCGAAATGTGAAATGTGAAATGTGAAAAAAATGAATGTATAAACAAGAGCGATAACGTCAATTTGATTGAAACTAAAAAAGGCAACAGCAGCAGCAAAAGTAGAGACGGTAGCGGTGATGGCGGCGATGGCGGCGCTGTAGGCGATAGCGGTGGCAGATGGCGGTGGTGGTAGAAAAATACCTTAAAGCATATTTTTATGCATTTTATTAACTCAGCGAAGGAATGAGCTTGTGAGCATTTTTTTTTTTTTTTTTGAGTTTTATTTTTTCAGCTTTCAAATGCAGAATAACTTATTTTTCAGTTTCGCAAAATAGGGTTGCCAACTTATTGTTAAATTTACACACATGAAAAGTTTTTATAAATTTATTTCACCTCATCTTGGCATAGTTTTTTAGGGGTCTTTGCTTACGGGGTTTTTTTTTTTTTTTGTTAATCGGTATTCATTTCTATATTGTAAATTAAGCTGAGAAATAAACTGATTGTAAGTAATTCTCTTAAAAACGCCATTAGAATTCCTCTAAAAATTGACTAAAATAAAGAATTATGCAAACTCAAAGGAACTGCGACAGAATTCTAGCCCAAATACAGTAAAACTTTAGTGAAGCTATAGCGAAACTGTAGCGAAACTCCAGCGAAACGACAGCGAAACAACAGCGAAACTCCAGTTAAACTACAGCGAAACTACAGTGAAACTCCAGTGAAACTACACCGAAACTCCAGTTAAACTACAGCGAAACTACAGCGAAACTCCAGTGAAACTACACCGAAACTACAGTGAAACTCCAGTGAAACTCCAGTGAAAATCCAGTGAAACTCCAGCGAAACTCCAGTGAAAATCCAGCGAAACTCCAGTGAAACTACAGCGAAACTACAGCGAAATTACAACGAAACTCCAGTGAAAATCCAGTGAAACTCCAGCGAAACTACACCGAAACTACAGTGAAACTCCAGTGAAACTCCAGTGAAACTACACCGAAACTACAGTGAAACTCCAGTGAAACTCTAGCGAAACTCCAGTGAAACTCCAATGAAACTCCAATGAAACTCCACCGAAACTCCAGTGAAACTCCAATGAAACTCCAATGAAACTCCAGCGAAACTCCAGTGAAACTCCAGTGAAACTCCAATGAAACTCCAATGAAACTCCACCGAAACTCCAGTGAAACTCCAGTGAAACTCCAGTGAAACTCCAGTGAAACCACAGTGAAACCACAGCGATCACTAACCAGAAACTTTACCAGCTCTTCACTGGAACTTCAATATAATAACTGCTTTTGGTTTATTTTTATGAAATCCATTTTAACATGAATAAAACTCCTCCGTAACTTTACTAAACTCCAAACTGAAATATTCACAGTATGGCCAGACTATAGAAACTTTAGCCGGAACTACACTAAAGCACTGCCGAATCTATTTACAACTTTTTATTACCCAAACTCCATAGAGCTCTAACGAAACTACAGCGAAATACTAGCGAAACTCAGGAAAAAACATTGTTAAAACTTTGACCCCTTGATTTTTATCAAATCCATGAAACGAAACTGAAATATCGCAGTTCAACCATATGTTTTCGGTTTCATGAAATTTTTCAAACAGCATCCCACTAGAGTACTTAGTGCCGAAACTTCGCCAGAACTCAATATTATCAAAAGGAACTCTTCTAAATCTTGACTGAAAACACTTAATTTCGTTAAATGTTCTCGCTTTTGTGTGAAGTCCACAAAACTGTTAGAAAAAACATCTGCGAAACCTTAGCGAAACTTCGCAGGTGCTCAACCGAATTTAGATTTAAACATCATCCTAATCGTAATGAGTTTATTTTTATGAAATCCCTGGTCAATTATGTAAAATTCTTTTACAGCTTTGTTGAAATATTTTCTGTTTTCATTCATTCTTAGATCAGTCGCAAAACTGAATCAGCTCCATTTTCTTATCTGGATTCCTGGGCACTGTGGAGTTCTGTGGGAGTGAGAAAGCCGACGAGTTGGCCAACTGTGGATCAAAGAACATGCCTGTGGGACCAGAGCCAATAGTCGGGACCAATTTGGCAGGTGCCATGCATTGGATAAAATCTTATGATAATGATTTACATAAGAGATGCTGGTCCAAACTGGACGTCTGTAAAACGGCTAAGTGTTTTGTGATTTGTCCAAACAGGAAGGCGACAGAATTCCTTGTTAAATTAGGAAGGAAGGACCTTCGCCAGATGGTGGGACTCATCACAGGGCATAATCTATGGGGAAAACATATGACCACCATCGGCATCACCGAGGACCCGACCTGCACTGAGGAGGACAGCGCAGAGCATTTTCTCTGCACATGTCCCGCCTTTGCCAGAATGAGATGACGCATTTTGAGTTTCGATGTCACAGGAATGGACAAAGTTCACTCGTTCCACTTCTGCGATCTTCTGAGATTTGTGAGAGAAAACGGAAAATTTTCGGAAAGAACGTAGTCCCCCTATTACCCCTTTTTCAACTTTTCCTTTTCTTTTCTCTAATCCCTTACTTGCTGTCACCCCTTCTTATTTTCCTAAGCCTTAAGTACAATGGGCCACATAGCCTGAGTGCTTGAGGAACTGTCCTTCAATCGAAGGTCAGGTTCTCTCCATCCATCCAAAGGAACTTCAACAGAACTCTAGCCTAACTACAGTGAAACTTATAGTGATGCTATAGCGAAAGTGTAGCGACACAGAAACTTCGCTGGTTTTCCGTCGGAACTCCATTTGGACTTCGGTTTGATTCAAGGGATTTTATTTTTTTATACTACTTATAATAAAACCATTGCATTACTTTGTTAACACTCAGGTGAAAATTCACAGTTCAACCAAGTGAGTGAGTGAGTCTTATTAAAAATTATAGACACTCCAACTAGAGATCGGCTAAAGCACGGCCGAATCTTGTCATTATTATTCAAAAAGTCGAATGAACCGCACTCGTATTCCATGAAACTCTAATGTAACTGGAGCGGAACTCTAGTGAAACTTGACAGAAGCTTCACTGTTCTTTCTCCGAAAATCAATTGGATCTTCTTCCTCTGAAAACCGCTTTGACTGCAATTCAGAAACACGGAATATCACGACCACAACCTTGAGAATCTACGGAGAATCTGAATCTAAAAATATTAATTAATAATTTTACAATATTTTATGCATAATGGCAACTTATGCATGATGTTAATTTGACAAAGCCACTAAATGAAATTGTGAGGAAGAAAAAGCTGCAACCGCAAAGGAAGTCGAAAGAACAACAATGGCGTCTTCAACTTCCGTTTTTAGTGCTTTTGCGCTCTATTTGAGATTATTTTAAATGCCATTGTTTTGCAAATGTATGTACATAATTTAATGTATGCTCTTGTAATAATGTAAAATTTATGTTTATTGCGCTTTTAACACACTCAAGCACACACATACACACACACGCACACACCCACACACACTGACAAACACGAATGCATAACAAAATGTAAACTTGTAAGAAAATGCACTTGTGTGAGTGCGTAGAGGCTGCCTGCTTCGCTGCTCCTTTTGCGAATATAACAAGCGAAAATGTTAATCAGCTTGAAAAAGAAGAAGAGCAACACACAAGAAAGAAAAAAATAATAACAATAAAGAAATTTACATAAAAGGAAAAATACTCGAAGAAATGTGGCAACGTGTGCGGGCACAAGAGATGCACAACCAAAAATGTAAATTTAATTGTGCTCAGGTGAAATAATGACCTGCAAAAGAGCACGAAACAAATGAGCATAAAGTGGAGCGTAAAGTGGAGAGACTGAAAGAGAGAGAGAGAGAGAGAGAGGATGCATAAGTGGGCAGCAAACTCTATGCATAGAACAATAAAGTGCACTTTTAAAAGCGTTGAATTTTTTTATATTTTTTAACACTCATTTGCGCACGAGTAACTTGTGTGTACGCGAAGTACTTGTGTCTACTTTAAATATTATCAAAAATAAGTTTTCAGCTCTTTTACTTTTGTCTTCGTGAAGATTGTAAAAAAAAAAATGACAAAAGAAGAAATATTGTGTGCGAAAAGTTTTATATTTTCATACTTTCCTTTAACTTGAAATATTCGCAAAGAAAAAGAAGAAGAAGAAAAGTAGTGAGAACATGCCGTTACTTTGCTATTGCTGCATCTACTCAAATTGTTTGAAGTGAGCTGAATTGGCCGAGCTGAATTGGCTGAGCTGGAGAGAGGGCGCCGAAGTATTTCTTTATTCAATCAGGCATTTTATTTATTTACTAAATAATATTTTTTTTTAAAGAAAAGTTAGGAAAAATTTTGTTTGTTGCATTTTCTCTCGTATTGAAAAACGAAATATTTATCTTATGAAATTCTTAAATGACATGAAAAGAAATTATTTTCTTAAAAATTTTATAATACGAGTAAAAAGTTATTTTTTTTTCAATGTAAGTATTGGGTCATATAAAAAATATCCGCGGTTTTTCGTTACAAGAAACATGTCCATCTGTCCATCCATTTTCTAGATGTTTAGTGCCTTCGCTATTTCCTGACAGTTGGCGTTTCGATCTTGCTCCTTCATCTTGCTTTTTCAGCGACTGGCCGACCAGAGCGAGGTGCTTCTTTGGTATCGACAGTTGTGGAACGGAATGGAGCAAACTTCTCCTGGGGCCGGTATTCACTCACAGCATTCTCACCGTAAACCGCATACAATTTTCGGCATGTTTTTGCAGCGGTTTTACCTTTTCTATAGTATTTTTTTATATTGCACTCAACACACAGGTGGTATCCCTATGAATGCAGGCAGAGCTGTGCTGATTGAAAGGAAAATTGATAGGTGCGAGGAAGAAGGAGGGAGAATCAGAGGGAGAATGCAATCACAGGTCACCGATAAAGAGAATTATAGCCATTATGGCAAGTGTTATGACTTTACCACAATGAACTTCAGTTTATCAGTGTCGACTAAGACCGCATGTAGCGACAATGAAAGGGATAGGAAGGACAAGGAAAATGTAACGTTGCCTACCAAAAAGGTGGTGATGTTTGGAAAAATGTTTTTTTGCCGAGATTCAAACCCCAGACACTCAGTGTCCAACGCACTACCACTACGCCACAGCGTATTTCTTCAGATATTTCACTAATTTTCAAATCATTGTAACTTTTTACACTAGCGACAAAACTTACAACTGTCTTCCCCACAAAATGTAGCCTGAAATGCGAGCTTTCAAACATGCGTTGGTTTAATATAATCGGACTAGTGTTGCCAACTTTTTGGGTACCAACATCATCTTTATCTCTAGACATGATTTCCGTATGAACTGCAAATCATTTTCAACTAATTAAACGAGACCGCAAATAAGAAGGAACAAGTTTTTGCACTAGACATGAATTTCCCCCTTTAGTCAAGAATCTCTCACTAGATAAGAATTCATCAGGAGGCATAAGTTCGATATCTAACAATAATTACCTAGCAGTATTAATAATTTCCCTCCACACAAGAATTATTCACTAGGTATAAATTCCTTATCAAGTATTATATATTACTGTTAGAAAGGCAATAGTGCACTGCGACCACGATTGATCCCTTGTGCAGACGGATAGGTATTAGAGAAGGATAAGCTTTCATAGCAATTTTTACTCTTGTAGGTTTGTCATTGCCTGCCAAGAGCCAAGAGGTGGTGCCGTGTAGAAAACTTATTTTTTTTACATAATATTTTTTTTTTTTTTTTTTGATTTTGCCTGTGCCGAGATCCGAACCCCGGACACTCTGCGCAGCAGTCCAACGCATTACCACTACGCCACAGCGACCATCCGACCGATCATAACCCCGGTTGTTAACTCCAATTTGTTATCTCACTTGGTGGTTCTTCCATTGCCTACTACTTAAGTGGTATACTTATACACTTTCTTATAATTCTCATTCACTTTATATCGATAGAAATATAAGAAGTTTCACCACCGCCAAACTGCCGGCGGTGAAAGTCTAGTGCTCTTCCAGACTATCGAGGTCGTATTCCATAAATTCAATCATTGCATTTGCCTACTAACTTCGAAATATCTCTAAGCCTGTCTCGCTGACTACTTAATTCAAAACAATTAATCATTTTCTACTTAAGTACTTACTTAATTATCCGCTGTAAAAAACAGTTTCATCTTTAAGTAAAGCAATTCAAACATTTCTATGGCAACAGTTAAGTAGACATTCGTGTGATTTTGAGTGCGCATTTACAATCTCATTACGAGAAAGGAAGAAAAAATAGAAAGAAAGTAGGAAAAACCTTATGAAAAATCGAGGAACTTTTCTTCACAGAATAGATAAATACCCGCGCGCACACACACACACACACATATACATAATAAGTGAAATAGATATGTAGGTACTTAACTTATTTGATGCGCTCACTCACTTAATAGTCTATGTGTGTTGTCGTTGTTAATTAATGCAAAAACAAAAAACAAAAACAAAAATAGAAATAGAAATAGAAGTAGAAATGAATTTGATAGCATGCAGCCAAGTCATCTGCAAAAAATAAACTCACAAAACTGTGTGAAAGAGGGAAACAGGAAACAGGACATTTTCAAATACTTCTTTGATTGCTTCTGCTTTGTGGAGCATATTTTTAATTTTTAATTGCATATTTTTGTGCTTTACTAAATTCTATGAATACATACATACATACATACAACTTACTGTTACATACAACACTCGCGCCACTCACTCTCTTTGGTTTTGTTCTCGCATTGCTCTCTCTCACTTTCAGTACATATACATATGCACTATGTGTACCATGCTCGTATATGTGTTTATGTGTGTGTGTGCGCGCGTGTTTGTGTTCATTTTTATGATTGCGAGCGTTTAATTAGGCTGCCGCGCTCTTTTGTTCTATCTACTTTTCTAGTGATTTTCTTCATCTGCTTCTTCTTCTTCGTTTTTATTTATTTATTTATTTAATTCGTAGTAATTACTTTGAGTTCTTTGTATGTACTCGTATAATTTATTGAAGGCTTTCACTTTGTTGTGTACATACTTTTGTTGTTATTGTTGTTGTTATTGGATTTTGCCACTCACAATTAAAGCTTACCCACAAAGGACCCTTAAAAAAACGCCTAAATGCTTTTGTTGTGATTATTTCCTATTAGGTTTTATTTATTTTTTTTTTGATTTTTTTCTCAGTGTGTAGTTAAATATTTTAAGTGTTTGAGTTAAAGTAAAGGAAGAAATAAGGTGAAATTTCTTTTGATTCGCTTTTGCATACAAAAACAGTGAGAGAAAGAAAGTGAGAGAGTATGATTTTTAACCCTTTTATAGCCAGCAGCTAACACGTGACATCCTCTGAGGAGCGCAAAACCAATCAAAAACAATATGAGAAAAAACCACAACTTATTTAAAAAGTATTCAAAAAAAGAATCTCCATATTTAATGGCATAAAAAGTAGTCGCCCAAAATGTTGCAAAATACTCCAAACCTCCCTCCTCCCCCAATCACATGTACGTGCTATTTCTGGGTTCACTCGAAAACCATCATCCACGTGACCCTTTCCCAGGATAGCCTGCCCTTTCGTTTATTTAAAACTATGTACATAAATACAATTTAAAAGAAATATGAGTAGTAAAAGGGCATACGTGTGTGCCTCAAGGCTCTAAGTAAGTATGTTTGAATATGCCATATGCCAGCATAATCCCTCTTTAATTTATTTTCTTGTTTATGTAATGCCTGTGTAAAAATTCGAATAAATTCTCAAAGATCAAGGTTGAAAAAATAGAAAAAAAAACACACACACACACACACACACACACACACACACACACACACACTCAAACAAAACAAAGAGAAAACAATACAAATGTAAAGTGAAAATTAAATAAAAATGATTATAGTAGTTAACTACATTTAAAGAAAAGCATTATTCGAATTCGCAAATGCAAAGACAGAGGATGTATGGAAATTAATTTTCCTCAAGTTATCACTGTAGCATTAGCAAAGAAGTGATAAAAAGCATTGCAAAAAAAAATATGTAGCATGCTGCACATTTTTTCTTTGTCTTGGCACACAGAATTCCAATTAAATTTTACACTCACTTTTACGCCAAACAACAGAAAGAAGAAAGTCTGAAGCAAGCTAAGGAAAGTGAAAACGCTTTAGGTACAGTGAAGCAGCAAATACATTGAAATGCTTAAGTGCTATGACACTGTCGTTTATTGTTGTTGCTATTGGGACTAAAGCAATTAATCTCTTTTTATTTATTATTGCAAGGTTGAATAAGATCTCGCATGCTATAATTTTTATTGCATACGTACTTATGGTACATATGTATTAAATAATCTCTCACTCTTTGCTCTCTGAGCTGCAGCAGCTACCGTTACCTTGTTGTTGCTGTTGTTGTTTTATGTTCGTTTTATTATTGCCTGGTATAAAATTTAAATGAGAATGAATTTTCATTGAAAATATTTTATCATATGCAGCGCACTCTCTCTTAGCTTATGGAAGTGGAGCGGTGCACGGCTTAGGCGAAAAAAGGTTTATGTTTTTCTGTTAATAATACGAGTAACATAAATGGAATAAATTCACTGGTGATTACTTTTAAGTTATATTATGGTATTTATTGACAAATATCTTCTTATAGCAAGGACATTTTTTTGTACCTGAAAAAGTATTTATCTTACAGAGGTTTCCAGGGGCACTACTGTATACTAACTAGTAGAAAGTGCGGCATTTCTAGCTTTCGCAGCTATGCTTTTACATAAAAATCGATTTTATTTTTTAAGGGAATAGATAATTGATTTCAACTTTAGAAATCGATCGTGAGGCTACTAGAACCCGTACTCATTCAATAGGCCACCGATGCGGCCATTTTATAACTTTTAGGTTAAAACAAAATCTTAGATAAATCTTTATATCAAATCACTGTTCTAGTTCCGAAGATATACTCGAAAAGCATTAGGGCTGTAGCATGATATATTTAATATGATGCTCCATACAAATTGGCAACGGCAGCTACACGATCACATATGTAAGATTATAAAAACACGCGTTCTTATGGAAGACCATTATTTTGGCGACAACACATCGACCTGATCACCTGACCACCAACCACAGTTTTGGCAGTCGCCAATTTAAATCTATTTCTAATTTGACAAGCAACATGATGAAGAAGAAGATAGAGAGCGAAGAGAGCTGTTTCTGTTTGTGCTGCACAATTGCCGCTCAAGAAGCTGACTACATGGCGACAATTCAAGCCGACGGCATATTATAGTCATGTTTTAGTATGGAAAACAATTAAAAAATAATAATTTGGCGTTATATTAGAAAAGAAGAAAAAGAATGCAAGTTTGAAAATAATCTCGCATGCTATAATTTTTCATGCGTAGTATTCTCTTACATGGCTCTCTGAGCTGTTGCAGTTACCGTAACCTTGTTGTTGTTTGTAAGTACTCTTTATTATTGCATTATAAATATGGAATAAGGGAATGAAAGCAGCGTGCGAAAAAACAATAACATTCAAACTTTTTTTATTACCAAAATTAATATTTTTTTTTTTTGAGTTATATCTAAATAAGTAGTAGGTCATCTTCAATTCATGTACAAATATAACACGCACAACATGAGTGGATGCGAAAACTCGCCCTAGGCCCTCCATGGGCTGTTCTGTCATTAAAAGTTAAGTAAAGTAAGTAGGTCATCGAAAGAACGATCTTTGATCTGATAATAAATTTTTTTTGATTTATTCCAATTGTATGAAGCTAACAAGCTCGTTCTGACACAGAAAATTATCGTGGATGGTTGAAGTTGTGCATCGCTCTACGAATCCAACTAGCGCTTGCTAGCCATTTTGTTGCAACATCCTTGTTTCCAACTAGTTATATGATTGCTTGAATGAGAGGCTCCGTTAGGTCAAGTCCATGTGGTTTTGAAACCTCTGCAGGTCGTTGATTGAGTATATTGAGTACTAAAAACTAAGACACTATTCCAGCAGAACGCACACAGAAATATCTCCCACATACTCCGTCATCAGCGGCAGTTCCATTAAAAACTGAGAGCGCTAGAGAGGGGGAGTAAAAGAGTTGATAACTAAAAACTGAGACACTCTGCCAGCAACACTCACACATATTAACATGCACAGAAATATTTCTCAAATATGTACTTGTCGTCATCGGCAGAACCGTTAAATTTGCTCTTACATACGAGCTTATTTAAAATTATATAAAAGACGTATGTATGTATATTTATGATACATATTTCTGACGCCACTGCTGCTGTGTTGTTATTGTTCTCATAATCTCCGGCAACATTCAAATATGCAAATACAACAAAAGATTAGGTCGCATATTGTTGCGATTTTTTGTCGATAAATTCGATTGCATTTGTATTAAAGAAAAGAAAAGCAAAAGAAAAGAAAAGCAAAAGAAAATAAAAGAAAAGAGAGGAAAAAAAAAGAAAAGAAAAGAAAAGAAAAGAAAAGAAAAGAATAGAATAGAAAAGAAAAGAAAAGAAAAGAAAAGAAAAGAAAAGAAAAGAAAAAAAGAAGTTTGATAAATATAAAAGTTGTTTATTTGTTGTTTTTTGTCAAATGCAAATAATTGGATTTATGTGTTTAAGTATGTTTTTGCATTTATTATTATGATTGAGTATTATCCTTAGTAACCTTTATACCCATGGGACAGAAGCGAACATGGAAATGAATGTGTTTTTTGTAGTTGTAACTAGCAAGTAGACATACATTTAATTTTTGTTTTTGGTTTTTTTTTATGTTGAGTAGTTAACTGAGTGGCAGAAACTGCATAGCGTGCAAAAAATAAAAATATGAATTTCATGATTTACTATAACGAAAACATTTGAAGAATGTCATGTGCACGATTTATGCATATAGGCATGTGCACATTCTTCTCCCACTATCTCCACCTCTCTCTCTCTCTCTCTCTTTCTCTCTCTAGCTCCCACTCTATCTAGTCATTTTTTTGTTCCCTCATAACAGCAAGCAACCTGTCCGACATGCTGGCAAAGAAAATATGATGATGCCTCCCTTTGCTGCCTGCCCTTTTCCATTTTATTCTATTCTATTCTATTTATTTTTTTGTATCAACCAGCATCAACACTGACACACAAGCATATCGACCTGGAACGGTTACTCTCATACAAAAACCAAGCAGCAAGGGAAGAAGCTGTACGCGCAGCAGCAGAGTAGAACATACGACAAGAGATGAAATCAGGTTGCAATATTTTCTGTGTCACAAAATTTAATGGGAAAGCAAAAAGTCAGAGGCGAAAAAAAAGGAAAATAAATGTTTGTAGAATTTTGATAAAATGTCATGTAAAGCAAGAAAAAAAATAAATGTATGTGAAGAGTAGAAGAGAGGAGGAGCGAGTGAAGTGAGTGCCTGAAAAATATAAAAAATATGATGTGTAAAAATATAAAACATTTTAAAATTTCTTTTTTTTTTGTTATGAGTTGCAAAAACGTTGATGATTGAGTGATTGAAATATTTTCGTTATCACCGTTGCATATTTATAACAATAATATTTTTTCACCTTTTCATGGGGCATAAGCATTGAACTTTTCAATTATGAACTTGCCTCAAATATTTTGCACAAGGTCAATGAACTTTATGGGCTTTATTAATTGTTATTGCTGGTAATAGCACTCCCACCCAGTGTTGCCAAATCTTGGATTTCAAAATCCACCAGAACTCCTAAACAAAGAGGATTCTCTTTAAATTACAGTACAAATTCAACAAAAAATTTGATACAAAATTTCATGCAGAAAGCAATAAAATTTAACTTACCATTGAACGCAAAAAGTTGCTTTATTTCGGACGGTGTAACGGGTACAATGGTAAATCAACAACCCGCTTCGGTACCACTTCCAAGGCCGATATCGATGCATCAACAATACGCATCGATAATATAAAGCTTGACCTGATACAAGAAAATGACTAATGAACCCTGGAAAAGGCTGAGCACACCCCACTTATAGAGTTTCGTTGTTATTTATTTGTCGCTCTTACACACATAATGTATGCTATGGTAAGAGCCACAGCCTTTAGTTCTGTGACCAAAGATAAGCCAGAGAGAAAGAGGGGGAGAGAGAGCACATGAGATGAAACTGAGAGAGCCGACGACGAATGTGGATCGGCTACATACATTACATCTACGACGTTCCTCTCAGAGCGCTTGAGCTCTATGTCTCTCATTCTGCCTCCTTCTTCCTCCCACCTATTAATTAAAAACAAACAAAAAAGGTGAAGATTTCCTGTTCTTTTATTTCATAGGATGCTTGCGTGAGAAATTAAATTGAAAGTTGATGTAACTATATGAAATAACTAAAAATGGGCATGAATAAGTTGTGGAAACAAGAAAAACAAAAACAAAGGCCTGCTTATGACACATATGTACGTAAATTGGCGATCTTAGCTCTATGTGGAATTGTTCAACTCAACCTAACTCAATTCAACTCATTTAACGAAATGAAACAAACTCAACAAAAAAACCAATGGAATATCGAATATGCTATTAGTTTCAAAACAAAAACTTCAAAGCTAAACCTTTCGATCGGAGCTTACTTTTTTTTTTTTACTCACTTATTAATTCAAATAATATCTTTCAAATCTATAATGAAAGTAATATTTGCTTAGAAAAATATTTCAAATTAGTTGCAACCAAAAAACTATTATTTAAAAAAAAACTCATGCTAATAACAATATCCCTTAAAAAGAAGAGTAAATCCGTAACTGTGGTCGCTGTGGTGTAGTGGTAGTGCATTGGATTGCTACGCAGAGGGTCCGGGGTTCGAATCTCGGCAAAGGCAAAATCAAAAAGTAGAAAAAATAATTTTTATACACATTTTCACCCAATACTCTTGGCAGGCAATGGCAAACCTACAAGAGTAAAAATTGCCTATGAAAAGCTTTTCACTTCGCCGTTCGGATTCGGCATTAAACTGTACGTGCCTTCCATTCATGAACAAATATAACACGCACAACATGAGTGGATGCGAAAAGCTCGGCCTAGGCCCTCCATGGGCTGTTGTGCCATTAAAAGTAAGTAAGTAAGTAATCTCCATAACTATGCGTAATGTATACATACATATTTACTCTTAATCAATGCAATCCTTGCATATTTTTGCATTTATGCACAACAACTTTATGGCAAGGTAACTTTATAGCATTATGCTTGAGCTTGTAAAGCATCACGAGCACATCACCAACGCATCACCAACGCATCACACCATATGATGCCAGCACAAGAATAAACACACAAGAAAGAGAGCGCGAGTGAGAGTGGCAGATAATGAACGGCATAAAAACAAGATAGAGACGAAAGATGGCGGGCACAGCGAGTGAGTGAGGCAAATTATTGCTGAAATATCTGAATTTATATGTATGAAGCTCATTAAAATTATGCGAAAATGTGTGGGGGTGGGGATGGAGAGGGGGTGGTGTGTGTTTTTGTGTGTGTGTGTGTGTGTGTGCATTGTGCGAAAGTTCGCATCGCACAAAAGTGCAAGAAAAACAAATTAATGCAAATTTCATCTTACAATTTTCCGCTACGGTTATATGGTTAAAACATTAACGTTGACGTCAGCATTTTACACCAGCCCCGTTGTCATCGTTGTTGTTGATTTTGTGCTTATTACGTTCTTGATGCTATTGCACTTGTGAAAATTTAATGCTGTGAGAATGTGCGAAAAATGATCGCGAATCCTCATTTTTGTCGTGATTATCGTCAGCTAGCTACAACGTCATCGTTATCATTATCTTCATTATGCTGTATAAAAATTCGAGTCGGAAGGAGAGAGAAACGGAAAGAGGAAATGTGTCAATATTTGCTATACGTTTTTTTCTTGTATTTTGTTTGCATGTAATTATGTTGGCATATATTTGACACAAACATAACAACAACAATAACGACAGACACAACGCCAACAATAAAGACAAAGAAGACAATTATGATGATGATAACCATAATGAATCAGCATAAATTCATAATTCTTCAGAACAACGCCCTTGCATTCGTTCTCTTCATGCTCTCGTGCTCTTCGTGCTTTGGTCGCGCTCTGCTTCTCTTTTCACCGCCACACCATAAAACTGATGATTACTTCATTACATCATTTTCTTCATTTTTGATAATGCTTACTTACTTACAAAACTTTACTTTTTTTTACTCTCATGTTGCTGCTGGTAATTAACAAATAAAGTATTTTTATTCAGTTTTTCTGATTTCAGTCAAGCGCCCGCCATCTTTTTTTTTTGTTTTGCTTGTTTTCTCCCCATACTTCGCCGAGCAAAATTATAAATAATAAAATCGCTATAAAAAGCAAACGCAAACTTTTATTACAATTCGAATTTGCTTGTAGTAAAAATTATTATAATTTCCATTCACAAAACTTTTTGCGCTTTAGCGCTTTTAATCGCGATAAAGTAAGTCATCATTTGCGCTTCATAAGTTTCTTAATTGCATTTCAACATTTGACAGTGTGTCTCAGAGTGCTTCTCTCGCTCTCCATCTCCATCTCTCTCTCTTTCTTTGTGTCTCTGTGCCCCTGTGTGCAAGTGTGTGTGTGTGTGTGTGAGTGCTTGATTTCGATGTTGGGATAATTTTAATAGATTTTTCATTTGATTTTTTGGCATTACATTCACTTTCTTTTATTATTCTTGTTTTGTTGGCTTTTCATTTAAGTGTCGTTGTTGCGAATTTTGCATCTGTTTTCGGTGGTGGTAAAATAATATGGAAAATGCATAGTTTTACAGCATAACTATTTATGCGATTTTTCGCTTGCATACTTTTAGGTGTAATATCAACAAATTATCAAGTTTATTCTTCGTTTATTATTCATTATTTGAATTTTGTTTAACAAGAGGAATAAACTTTTTACTTTTGCTAATTATATATTTACATACTTAGTTTCGTAGTTGTTAATCTAGTACATTTCTGGAAATTTTCTGTTAATTAGTCAACGTTCATTTTGAAATTGTTTAGGTAGCATAATTTTTGGCGAATAAACTTCATTAATCTTTGTACAGGGTGTTTTTTTTTTTTTAGAAGTGTGGTTTTCCAGAGGAAATAAAACGCATATAATTTAATGTTGTGGCCAAGAATTTAGCTTTATTATAAAGATAAGGATTAAGCTATTATGTTTTAAAAACGATTTCGGGTAAGTGGCCGCCGCGCCGCAGCTGGTTCGAATAAATTCCAGCCGAGAGGCCCTCAATTTTCGACCACTTTTTACAGCAATTGGGGCCGTAGTATGTCAGTAATAACGCGCCGAATATTCCGAATATTCTCTTCCAAGGCGTCAATCGTCTCGGGCTTATCTGCGTAGACAAGACACGTAGACACTTAACCCCACCAAAAATAGTCCAGCCAGCGGTGTTAAATCGCACGATCTTGGAGGCCACGCCACAGGCCCACAACGCGAGATAATGCGTTCACCAAAAGTTTCCTTCAATAAATTGATTGTTTCGTTGGCTGTATGGCATGTAGACGGCGGTCTTGTTGGAACCAAAGGTCGTCCACATCAACATCAACATCCTCCAATTCACAATTCAGGCATGAAAAAGTCATCAATCATGGCTCTATAGCGTTCCCCATTGACTGTTACATTGTAACATTATGAACGGCTCCATCTTTAAAGACATATGGACCAATGCTTCCCTCTGCCCATAGAGCACACCAAACAGTGACTTTTCGAGGATGTAACGGTGTCTCAGCAATGTTGATTATGATCACTACAAATGCGACAATTTTTCTTATTAACGTACCCATTCAACCAAAAGTGAGCTTCATTGCTGAATAAATATTTCTTGTGCAAATCGGGATCGGTGGCCAACTCATTTTGGGCCCATATTCACCGAACGTGATGCGACGCGCCTGATGGTTGTTCGGCTTCAATTCTCAAAAGGGCAAACCAAACTGAGCATAAATCAAGTGACAGCTGTCAAAAAGACCAACTCCGGAAAAAGTATTGCCAGATTAAAAACCACGCTTCTAAAAAAAACACCCTGCCGAAAAAATTTATTTACTTAATTTTTGGATTATTTTTGTTGCACCAAAAATATTGAATGTGGAGTCATATTGAAGTATTGAGTTTTACTGTGCTTATTCTTATAATTCTCATTCACTTTCTAGTTTGTTGCAATGAAATGGGGAAACTAAGGCGAAGTCAAAAAGTTAATTGATGAAATGATAATCACCGTCAATCTGTCCATTTATTATAAGTAAATTATTATACGTAAATTATTACTTGTAGGTAAGTTGTGGTTTAATCAGCAGATATTGCTTAGACGTTTCTTTCAAACTGAAAAGCTTTAATATTTAATGAAAGATTGCCTATCTTCAGCATAAAATCGACTACAACGATCTATGCTAATCGAGAGTCTAGATAAGGAAAGGTCCAGAAAACTTTTCTCATTCCAGTGGTGAAGAAATTTAATGTCAAGTAAAAGTAAAGTTATCATCTGTAAGTCAATGATGTACAATGTACATATTATATTTTTTAATATATTTTTGAATATTTTTTGAAAATGTAGAGAATATATTCAAATATCAGAAGGATGCGCCAGGAAAATGTATTTTTAAACTTAATTTTTGGATTATTTTTATTGCACCAAAAATATTGAATGTGGAGTCATATTGAAGTATTGAGTTTTACTGTACATATTCTTATAATTCTCATTCACTTCCTATCGCTCGAAATGTAAGATGATTATGAAAATTAACCACCAGACCAAGAGCTGAATCGAACCTGCAATCGACCGGTTTAAGAAATTTTCGGTTCATAATGCATTTTCATTATTTACTCTAAAAACTTTTTGTAAAATTTTCTTTTATAAAAATGAAATCCTTTTACAATGAGTAAAAATTCTGGTACTTTATGTAGCAGAAATCTTCCAAATAAAGTTTACTAAAATTTAATCATTCAAAATACAATACACTTTGGTTGGTAGTTATGAAAAATACAATTTCTGTTGCATAAATTTTGATTGAATTTGTACAGTATAAAACGAACAAACAAAAAACCCAAAAAAGAACAAAAACACATTTCGATGCCAAAAAGTTCGTAGTTAGTTAAACTCTATTTCAATACATTTATGCTTCGAACCATAACTAAAAAGTTGAAGTTGCAGTTGCACTTCAACTTCAAAAACATATTCTTTAGCCATATACCAGATACGGCCATGACTGCCTCGTCATCTTCAGAGAATAGCAGCACATCAAGATTTGTATTCACCCAGTTTTATATATACACACATTGTATACACTGAAAGAGAGAGCGTTGAGAATGTCTGAAAATAGCAGCAAAATGGCGCTCAATCTCTATGACATTCAAACACTTTCAGCTACACCGGCGTAGCGCCCTCTCCCCCTGCCCACTCCTCTGCTATTCATTTCATTATTTTTTACTGCTACTCACACTCTTTTCTACTTTCTCCCGCTCTCTCTCTCTCGCTCTCTCTCGCTGCTCTCCTCTACTACTACTTTGCGCACAGTACTTTCAACTTTATACGCTCTCTTAAAACTTTGAAGCTGCTGTTCGTTGCTGCCACTTCTCCTTCTGCCACTGCATCACGCTAGTTTTGTGGTGGCTTTATTAATGCAAGTCATTCAGTTTGCTTGATAGCATTGGGACTAAAGAAAATAAGTTAGATATTATGGTACATCTTTGCAGTTGGCAATCGCTCTCGCTCTTATACACTCTATTTTGCTTTGTGTTTTAGTGTTTGTGTGTGTGTGTGTGTGTGTGAGAGAAAGAATTGCATTTGATGTATACTCTAACCTGAGTTGAGTTATCTGAGTTATCTTTCGATTTTTTGTGTTATTGTTGTTGTTTGTTTTTACTGCTGCTACTGAAGTTGAAAATATTGCACTCGAATGCAAAAAGGAATATTTTTATTTTTTCATACTGTGTATTTTTATAACAAAAACTTTTAAACGTATTTGAAATTGTGATGATTTTAATTAGATATACAAGTACGAGTGCATACATACATACAAATTAAAAGAGAATATATTTAAGAAAATCAGTTAGGATGATAATGGTGCCACCACTTATTGTTGTTGTAAAATAGCTTATATGTAAGTATGCATGATTGTATGTGTGTGGGTGTGTGTATGCGAGAAGGAGTGCATTTTGGTAAGAGCCAAGTTTTTGCTACCAGACAAACAGAATATGATAGTGACAGTTTGCTTTATCATTTTTCACAAAACTTTCTTCTTCTTCTTCTTCTTTGCTTTTGCTTTATAAATTTTTGGTTCTGTTTTTTGTTTTGTGCAATATCAAAATTTCATTTTATAAATGATAGTTTTCCTCTACCAGACAAAAATGAAAACGAACAAGAAAGCATTTCATAATACTCAAGTTAGATGAATAGCTAAAGCTGAGTTTGGTACATTCGAGGTCTGTGGAAGTGTGAAGTATCTGCATGTTACTTACACATTTAGAATATAATGGCTAATGGAATATTTTTGGTTTTGCGTTAAAGTTTTTGCATATGTTTATATATTTAAATGCAAAACCTAATGATTTTTGATTAACTATTAACTTTGAGCTTTTATTTACGCAAAAGTATTGTAGCATAAAATTCTTTCACATTCTCATGTAAAAGAGATGATTTTCAGAAGATTTTTCGAAAAAATCAAGCTTTCGAACGACTACAACACACTGCACATATACTGAATAAACTGAAAGTTGTAAAAGCCCATATCAGGTTTTACTTCTAGACCTCACACATTTTATTATGCTTCGAACACTGTAGGGCGCATGAGCGATTTTTTATACTATTTATACAGATTCAGTATTAAGTCTATAAGTCCTAAGCCGTAGATAATTTCTCTTTACTGTATTCAGCAAAGTAAAAGTTAAATTTTTTCAATATATCATGCTATCTTCTCATCTTCATAGCATGATGAGATTAAACTAAGAGAGCCGATATTCTAGTTGGGTAACTCTCAACTTTTGCTATACGTTGTGGGTATGTGAGAGTGGGTGGTAGATATCAGCTGATTAAGTTATTTGCAAAAATATCCGTTTACAACAAAAGCATTGGGTTGCCTCTCTCCTTCATGTACTTTGAATATTTCGCTCTCACGAACACAAAGTCCTCTATGGGCTAGAATCTTAAATGTTTTAGTTGAGAACTCATTCATTGAAGAAAGCACAACAATAAAACATATAGAATTGAGATAATCACATGAGGGCGAGAGAGAGATTTTGGTTTAATGGTATAGGAATTTGACGAATGGTATAGGTCAGAAGAAATAATATGGCACAGTGGTTGCCATAGTGATACTCTATGCTCTCTTTTAGATATTAAATGCTTTAAAAAAGAGATAAAGCTGTGGGCCTTTTTTGAATATAGCGTAGTTTGTCAACTGATGGCTTTTAAAGCTAGAAAAAATGCAATTATTTATTTTAGTGAGGAAACATCACCACCACACTTTTAAAAACTACCTAGTTTTTTCTTCTTCTATATATATATATTATATATAATTTCAGCTCAATGGAAAAATTGCACTCGGACACTCCTGAAGATCATCATCACTATGCACTGCAACAGCAACAACAACATCAGCATCAGCATCAGCATCACTACCCACAACATTCGCCAACATCAGCTACAACATCACCGCAACCTCCGCTATTGCCGCCATTACCACTATCACTACAACAGCAAAAACAACAACCACAGCAACGACAACACCAACAACAGCAACGACAACATCAACAGCACTTCCAGCAATCATCACTGCAACAACATCAGCTTTCCACAGCTGCTTTATCATCGTATAAGAAATTGCAAAAATTGAAAAAACTCAAATTACGCGAAACTCATTCATTGGCATTGGAAGGCGGTGATGCAGCACGCGGTTATTGCTCTTGTGATGAGCAATGGACGTCATCATCACCGCCAACATCATCAGCATCACCGACATTTTCGGCCAACGGACACGACGAAAAGACTTCCGACGGAAGTGAGATCAACGAAGCAGCAGCAGCAGCAACATCAACAACAACAACACCAATAGCCCCAACAGCGGCCAACGGAAACGGAAACAAAACAACAAATGCTATTGAAAAATTTCGTAGAGCAGGAAGCAGAAAAGGAGGCGGTGGCGAAAGCGGAAGCGGAGGCGGAGGACGTGAAGGTGGAGCTGATGAAATGCTAAGAGAAGGAAAATCAGCAGCAGCAAAACAAAAATTCAACATTAACGTCAACAACACAATGACAATGATGCAGCTAGCCAATGAGGCGGCAGCAGCAGTAGCGTCGGCCGCAGCGGAAACAGCAAGAACTACGTCAATTGGATTGCGTCGAATGCCAACGCCACGTTTGAAACAACAACATCATGTACGCTTCTCAGATGAGAAGAACTTTTCTGATTAGTGAGTGCAGGAAAAAGAGAAGATAAGAAGAATAAGAAGTCAAGATGAAAGAGACAAGGCTGGCCCCTTCTCATTTTGATTTCCACAATGATGAGAGCGAAAATGTTGAAATTGAAATGTTGTGGTGTTGAAGTTTGGGGCAATTTCTTGGGGGAAATTTTTAAGAAAAATGGGGAAAAATTTTATCAATTGTGGCAAAATGGCAAAATGACTACACGATATTTCAATCACCACCAGCTCACAGCAGCACTTTTCACAGCTATACAAACTTCAGGTACATGAATCAACCGAAAATAAAATATTAAAAAATGAGAAACGAACGCATTTTCTAGTAACGAACACCACTGAAAATAAATACATATTTATATACATATATAAAAATATATACACAATCAGAAAAACAATAAACAAACGAAATATTAGAAACACACACATTGAAATCATGGACTAAATGCATACATACATACATTCTACATGCTAATACATGCTACAATAAATAAAAGGTACTGCTTTTTGATATATGTAAGTATATGTAAAAATAAACACTTTTGCAAGAACAAAAAACATACTTAATGAATAGTTAGTTATCCACGGAAGAGGCTATCAAAAACAACAACAACAACAACAACAACAAAACTGAAGCAAATTAAGCATGAAATATACTCGTTCCATACATAACGGCAGCGGAGCAGAGCGAAAGCAGCAGCAGAAAAAAAATGGCATTTCTAATTAAAGTTTTGAAAACAAGTTAACTGAACAAAAACAGAGTTCGCTAACTACTTACACTGCTACTACTGTAATGCATTATTGTTGTTGTTATCATGTTGTTGTTGTTGTTGTTGTTGTTGTAGAAGAGAGAATGCTGTAAAATACAAGTGTTGCATTTGAGCGAAAATGAAATTGGTAGGTAGCTACATACTTTTTTTTTCGTCCTAAGTTACACTTGAATTTATTCTATATACTTTTTTTCACTCTGAACTAAATTTTCACGTATTTCAATCAAACGCAGCTAACTAGTTAATGAAAGTTTACAATTTATTTTTTTTTTTTACTTTTCGTTCATTTCATTTGCAATTGTTAAGCGAAATGAATTTTGCATTTTTCTATTATGCATTTTCTAAATTTATTCTGTAATTTTTTAGAAATGTTTTCATCAATTGTTACAGAACTTGATGACAATGACTCAATTTTCAAGGCGAAACGTAATTTTTGTGGGTAAAGGCGAAAGTTACAGTGGTAGGGTGATAGGATGGACGAGCTTCAACACATTGTGTGAAGCTCTCAAATTAGTTGCCAAAAGGGAGAAAACATTTAAGAAAACGCATTGTTCATTAAGAAACAAGGAATGCTCCTGCGGTCGCTGTGGCGCAGTGGTAGTGCGTTGGACTGTGTCCGGGGTTCGAATCTCGGCACAGGCAAAATCAAAAAGTAGAAAAAAATAAGTTTTCTACACATTTTCACCCAATACTCTTGGCAGGCAATGGCAAACCTACAAGAGTAAAAATTGTCTATGAAAAGCTTATCACTTCGCCGTTCGGATTCGGCATTAAACTGTAGGTCCCTTCCATTCATGTAGAAATATAACACGCACAACATGAGTGGATGCGAAAAGCGAAAAGCTCAGCCTAGGCCCTCCATGGGCTGTTGTGTCATTAAAAGTAAGAATGCTCCAGATAGAAAACTCATTGTTCCTTAAAACACAAGTCCGCCAAATTGAGGCAAAACAATTAGGCCATGTGAAGCATTAAGTGAAGGCAGACAAGTTCGATTTTTCACATATTCACAAGCATTGTCATACAATTTTTACATCTCAATGGAACAACCGAAAGTGAGTAAGTAGTTTGCAAAAAGGGCGGAAAATTCACAGTTTTCGTTTTCATCCCCTGTAAGCAAATAAGTTTAAATCCGATTGACATACATTAGTTGTGCATAGCAGAGGCGACTGGCGAAGCTTTGTAGAGGCGGCCAAGACCGATCAGCGGTTGTAGCGCCAGCTAAGTAAGTAAGTAAGTATGTAAGTTGTATGTCATTGGAAACCGTTCTTGGGATTTCGGCTAGTAACTGAAAAAAGAGAAAAAAAAACACTTTCGAAAACTATGTCAAAAGTCTTCTTTGAGAAAAATAGATGAGTGATATTTTCTTTTTTAAGCACCCCGAGTACTAAACTAAAAATCGCTATCGGAAAAATCCGTTTCACCATTGTTTTTTTTTTAACTAAGTAATAGTAGTAACAGTAAAACAAAGTTGCATTTTCAGTGTTTAAGAAAAGGCACAAAAAAAACTATTACAATACTAAGTTAAACTGGGAACTGATTCAAAAGAAACTTCTTCTTTAACATTTTTTGATCACATTTTATACGAAATTTCCCCATTTTTCCTAGTCCTAGAAACTCATATTCTTCAAAAAAAAAAAAAGAAAAACAACAAAAACAGTACAAACTGATCGCTTTCTATAAGCTAGAATATTTGGTAGGAGTAAAATACTTGGAACGTTTATTTTTTTCTTCAATGCAGACACACAATCGCGCTATCACGCTGTTTACACAGGCGCAAGCAAGTTTATCTTTCGCTAGACTGTGCGAGAGAGATAGGTATATACTTATGTAAAGTATTAAGAATGAGATAAAAGTTTTGCGTCTTTTTCTCTTACTACCTTACTTTTCTACCTGTCTCTCTCGCACAGTCTTTCATGCTTACGCCTGTGTTGTAAACCGCATCTAACTTTGAATTTCTTAACCAAAACATCATTGTTGTTGTTGATTATGATTTGCTTTTCTTTATTTCAGTACAACATACAAAACAACATGCAAAATTAAAAAAAAATATTGAATGAAAAATTTATGTTTTACTGTATGCATCGACACCAGATATTTTCCGAATGCCGAGTATCGTAATCGGTCGGAATCTGCTTATTTGTTAGTCCTCCGGGGATGAATATTTTATTTTGCTGAAAATCTTACCCTTTTTTACCCCCAAATTGTTGTGCAGTAACATAACACACTGCCACGTTCACGCATATCCTCTCTCATTTCATTCGACAAAACAACAACGGTTTCCTTAAACCCGTAAGCTTTGCGATCGCTCTCTCTCTCTCTCTCTGAGCAGAGCCCTTCAGAGATGCCACCTTAAATTTTAGTACTTCTTAATTTGTATGAAAATTAATTAAATTAAAAATCGCACCAAGTCTCGAATTTTATTAATTTTCGTAAGCAAATAAACAATTTCAAAGTTTCACAACGTTCATTAAACAGGCTTAATGAACGTTGTTTTGCCAAATCAGCTTACATTTAATAATTATAATAACACAAAGTATTACCTACCACTAGGATTATTGACGAGGAATCGCGATCGACTGATCTGTATGTTCTTTACATACTGATCTTTACATATGTAAGTATATTGTTGTTATTCTCTTTGCAGAACTGCATTCATTAAGCCTGTCCTAATACATACATATAAATGTAGAACTGTTTATATTTTTATTTACGTATTGGCAATTTAATTCAATTCAAGTAATAAAATAATGGCTAATAATATATTAATAACAATTTATAAAAAACAAACAAAAAGTTATGCTTCAGAGCTACTGTTCACGACGGCAACTCTACTCGTTCTCCTCGCTACTCTTTTCATGTTACCACGTCGACCCCTCTCGGCTTTTGAGTGATTACTCCTACGACGACTGCAACTTATGTACAACTTCTCGGCAACTTAGGACAACTGACTCTCTCTCTCTCTCTCTCTCTCTCTCTCTCTCTCTCTGACCGCTTTACACCACTTTACATAAATATTCTCACAATATGATTTTGCCGAATTCGGAAAATAGTTTCCCAAATGACAAACCAACTACCATAAAGTTCTCTTTCACAAATTCTCTCAAAATGAAAACCTAACTAACATCCATCGAAAAGTGTTGGTTGAAAACATTATCCCAAAACGATGAAACGATTAAATACCCAAAGAGTAAAGAAATTAATTACTTATTATGAATAATAAAGGAACATAAATGAAACATAAATGAATGAAAACTCCTAGACTGCACCTACATATATACTATTTAATGTAACAATTTTAAATATAAATAAATTAGAGCTAATTAGTAATTAAATCAAATTGAAATAAAATCTAGAGAAAGAACGTGTAAATAAAGTAGTTCTTAGATTTATAATAAAAATACTAGATATAAAACTTATGTTGTGAAAAGGAAACACATTTCTTTCATACAATAGGAGAGTTAGTGTTTTTAGATATATAAAATATAATACATACATATATATATAGAAAATATAATTATTATAAATGTATAAAACAACAACCTACAGTTCTTTTCAAAGCATAACCAGAAACGATAAATTATAGAAATACTATAAGTAATTTTGTTTGACAAAAAATGGTAAAAATAACGGCTAAGTAATTTTAGAATAACAAACACTTTTTTTTTTTAATTGTAATATATGTATCGTTAAAAAAAATATATTAAATTGATAAGAAAAAAATTTACTCTAATTAAAAAATAAAAATTTAATTAAATTGTGGTACGACTTTCTGAAAGTAATTAAAAAAAGAAAATTTTACTCATAAATAAAACTCAGTTTCCATTGATTTAGAAATATTAATTTAAATATTCGTAACTCTCAAAAAATCAATTGTATATAATCATGAAAATGTTTTGCTTTTAATAAGCAAACATTAGAAAGTAATTAAGTTTAAAAAATACATGATTGAAAATAAAAAAAATAAAAACTAAATGACTACAAAAACTTAAATCTCAAAGTTGAAAAAAGAAAACCAAAATAAGAATAAAAAATGTATGCATAATTAAGTAAATATAAATAGTTAATTGTTCAAAACAATATGAGAAATGTTAATTATAAGTTTTTAAATGAATTTTAAGCGAAAAATAACAAAAACCATCTTTATTTAGATTTTTCTACATACAAAATTTAGCAAACAACAAAACCACAAACAATGAAACTTAGCTCAAATAAAACTCTTGTAATAATATACAAAACAAAATAAAAAAAAAAATATTACTTCAATTAATTTTCTATAGTTTTTGTTATGAATTTAGTGAAAATTAATTCCGTTTCCCCGGAATTCTCGGAAAACAGAAAATAATTGTTTCTTTTCTTATACGTACTTTTAAAATATTGCATAAACCATACGAAGAAATAATATTGACAAAAAATGAAATGAATATAATCGTATAAGTTAATATTAAAAACACACAGAAATTGTAAGGAAAACAAAAACTAAACGAAATTGGTGAAAATAAACGATCTTTGAAAACATTAAATAATTAAAACTGTAAATGGGTATTTTATTTCGGGAAAATTTCGCTGAAAAGGGGAAAATCTGAACAACAACAAAATATCGTTGAACTCATCTGAAGAAATCACTGATTCTATTTTCATTATCCAGTACCACCATGATGTAAAAGTTTTAACGATAGTCGAGTACTGAAGTCAGGAAACTCATGTAAGTAAAATAATATGGCAACCTTGAAAGAGAAGATGAATGGCCAATATTCAACAGTTCCCACATTCTGCTTACGCACTTCACTCTTACACTCCACACTCTCCCTCTAACTCATGGTGTGGTACAGTTTTAGTTCCTAATTAAAAAAATGAGAGTGAAAGGACCGAAGCTGTAAGCTTGGAAGTGGATATTTCCTGTTGTAAGAAATACATTTGATTTAAAATAAATTAAACAACAACAAAAATAAACATCGTTGAACTTTCGTGTGGAACTTTTCTCATGGAAACCGTTGAATGAAGCTGCACCTGCTTTTGAACGTTTGATTGAACGGTGGATTTTCTTACTCTTTCTCTTGGGCGATCACCTTCATGATCCAGTACCACCATGATGTATCAAAAAATGAGGTGAGTAAAAGTTTTAACGATAGTCGAGTACTTAAGTCAGGAAACTCATGTAAGTAAAATAATATGGCAACCGTGAAAGAGAAGATGAATGGCCAATGTTCAACAGTTCCCACAATCTGCTAACGCACTTCACTCTCACACTCCACACTCTCTCTATTTCTCGTGGTGTGGTAGACTTAGTTCCTAATTAAAAAAATGAGAGTGAAAGGACCGAAGCTGTAAGCTTGGAAGTGGATATTTCCTGTTGTAAGAAATACATTTGATTTAAAATAAATTAAACAACAACAAAAATAAACATCGTTAAACTTATCTGAAGAAATCTATACCTTGTGTACTCTTGATTCTATTTTTACCGTTGCTGGCAGTTTCCTGAGCAACTTTTCTCATGGAAAGCATTGAATGACGACGCTGCACCTGCTTTTGAAAGATTTTACGATTCCGGGGAGTATTGACGGTGTATTCTCTGCCTCTTTCTGGGCGATCAGCTTCATGACCCAGTATAATATGATGTCAATGATGTATCAAGATATGAAGTGAGTAAAAGTTTTAACGATAGTCGAGTACTTAAGTCAGGAAACTCATGTAAGTAAAATATTATGGCAACCTTGAAAGAGAAAATGAATGGTCAATGTTCAATTGATCCCACATTCTGCTTACACACTTCACTCTCACACTCCACACTCTCTATATTTCTCATGGTGTGGTACAGTTTTAGTTCCTAATTAAAAAAATGAGAGTGAAAGGACCGAAGCTGTACGCTTGGGAGTGGATAAAATCAAATAATTTTAATTACTTTCAGTAGTTTCTATTAGCAATTTTTTTCATTTAAAGAGTAGTTCAATCTACTTACTCTATAGTAATACTTTTCAGCACATGAATGGTATTATTCTTATTCTTATACTTAAGGTAATTTATCAATTTTATTTTCCTTTTAACAAGAAAATTATTCCAACAATTTGCCAATTTCGTTTGGCACATTTGCCTATTTTTTATGCCGAAAAATATATCCACAAATCAACACCTTTTTTTTATTGAATTTATTAACACCTTTTACTTCGCATTGGCCCCTATAATTTTTTGCTTTCTTTTACCCGTTTTTCTATATACAGTGTCGGACAATAAAAAAGAACACCTTGCACTATCAAACTTCCATTGATTTTTTTTTATCGGACTGCTTATGGCAAACAATTTTTATAGAGAATAAAATGATATGGTATATACTTAATGAATTTCTAGGTGGCAACACAACATTTAAATATTTTTTTTTGGGGATTACTTACTTTACTTTTACTTTTAATGGCACAACAGCCCATGGAGGGCCTAGGCCTAGCTTTTCGCATCCACTCATGTTGTGCGTGATATATTTGTACATGAATGGAAGGGACCTACAGTTTAATGCCGAATCCGAACGGGGTTTTTTGTTTGGGGATTCCCAAACAAAAAACACATAAAAGTTGAAGCGAAGCATTCGAAGGCGGACCGGACAATTCAATAATAACAGCAAACGAAAAAATTTATATTTTAAAAGGAAAACTTAAATTTGTTTCTAATTTGTACTGGTAAGCATTTAAATGGTAGGTAGCATTGAGGGTAGTTCAACAAATTAAATGTAAACTATTCCGTAATGTCACAGCAGAATGGATCGAGCAAAGCACTGCAGCAAGGAGGAGCGTGATTTGGTGAAAAAACTGCGAAATGAGGGACAAAGCATACGCCAAATAGCTTAAACTATTAGCAGATCCTCCTCGACATTTCTCTACCAATCTTTATTACCTCAAAAATTTCATTGCAAAAGAGGCCCCGCAAAGGCCCCGCAAAACTACAAGTGCAGATGACAATCGCATAGAATTTTGGCGGCACGCAATCCATTTAAGGCAGCTGCCGCAATTTGAGAGGAGACAGGGGTTCAAATTTGTGATCGATCAGTAAGGAGACGTTTGGTGGAAACCAAAAAAAAAATATATGGGAGAACAGCACGAAAAGTACCAATGTTGACACAAAGACATCGAAAATGTCCCATAGAGTTCGCTGATTGAGTGGGATGGTTCAATTAATGCATAATAAAAATGGCCTAACATATTATGGGCAGGCGAAAGCAAGGTGAATCTTGTTGGAAGTGATGGCAAACGTTGGGTTAGACGCTCGCAAAATGCAGAAATGAGCCCAAAATATACTAGGAAGACGTTTAAGCACGCAGGTGGAAGCATCATGCTATGGGGAGGCTTCTCTTGGTATGGTGTGAGCCCTCTGTATTGGATAAAAGAAACGATGGACAGATTTCTTTACGTAAACATCCTTCAGGAGGTGATGCTTCCTTATGCTGAATGGGAAATGCCCCTGAAATGGCAAATGCAACAGGATAACGACCCAAAGCACACCTCAATCCTTACGCGAGATTGGATTCCACAATGGAATTCCCGTTATGACCTGGCCTGCACAATCTCCTGACCTTAATTCAATCGAGAACTTGTGGAATATTGTCAAAGAGAAGATTGGCAGTAGAAGAGCTAAAAACAAAGACGAATTGTGGCAAAGCATTCAAAGAGCGTGGTATTCCATACCCCAGGCTACTTGCGCATCCCTGGTGGAATCAATCCGTAGAAGGTGTAAGGCGGTTTTAACTAACAAAGGCTATTCCACAAAATATTAGCATAAGAGAACAATTTGAGTCAATATTTTATAATTTTTTTTTTTTTAATTGGAGTGTTCTTATTTGTTTTATCCTTTTGAAATGTGATTTTATGTATAACTTTTAAATTTCTTTTTTTACACTGAATTGATTTTGTTTTGGTTTTAAGAAAGAATTAAACTTATAGAATAAATGGATAAAAGATAAAGTAAATACCTTTTAAATTTGAGGCTTATGACTAGAGAAATATTTTTTTAAGGTTTTTGGTTTCAGAACAAGGTGTTCTTATTTGATTGTCCGACACTGTACAAACTTACATATGCACAATTTCAACAAGAAAAAACACGTAACACCTAATAACAAGCTAGTGAGTTTTCAAATTGAAATCATATTTCTAGTATCCAAATCTTGCTCCATCCGCAAACGTTTACGTCTTTACATACAAACAGACATGCATACAAGGAAAAGGGTTCAATATATGTATGTGCTTATGTATATTTGAAATTTGTTCGTTTTATTTCAATTTAAATCATAAATTCTTAAGCTTTTATACTCGTCTGTAGGTCGGTCATACAATGAAAGAAGAAAAACACGAAATGATTGTCATAAACCTAAAATTTCACACTGATTCCTCCTCTCTCGCATTTTCCTGCTGCGCTGCATCTTATATTTCACCCACTTAAGTATTTGCTAAATTTACTGTTGAAACAACTTTAGTTTTTAAAAAAAAAAACTCTCCGACATTTATTACACACCACAAAGACCTGAGCTGCCACCTAACCAACATTTCTTATTAGCTAATTCACCGCAAATGTAAATCCTATTTATTACCTGCACGTAATGCTTTAAATCTAAACACTAAAAGTTTTCGCAGAGAAAACGCTCCGGAACCTATAGCCGCTAACAAAACACCAACAATGCGAATAAATGTCGGGGAACAGAAAGAAGTGATTTGCATCATTTTACAATTTTAAGGAACAAATTGTTTGTAAGCTACGAAATAACAACAACATGAAAAATGTAAGTAGTTAGGTGGTATGTAACTGATGCATTAAAAACGAAAACGAAAACAAAAACGAAAACAAAAACAAAAGAGACGGAAACATTAAAATAACAAAGAACAACAAGAACGAGGAAAATTTTGTAGAGAACGAGAGAGAAGCAGCAGTGACACATTTCTCGCATTGAGCATTAAATTACATGCTATAAAAAGTATTTAAACAAACATTTCTGTAGAAACATCAGCCGGCACAAGTACCCGAGGCACACACGTTCACACACACACACACATATTAATATCTATGAAGATTCCCACCTACCACACACACACACACACACACACACATACCCACCCACATAGGTTACATATGTAATATGCCATTAAAAACTATTTAAAAATTATACAGAACGTCAGTAATGTCAACATCAACAATAATAATAACATAAAAATGTAGTAGTGCCAGTGAAAAAGAAAAGAAAGGAAAGTACTCACAAAAGAAAAGAAATTTTAGCTCTTTACTTAAAAACAAATTGTCCCAGAATATCTATGTGTGTTTGGGAAAACATACTTACTCTTAGCTCTAGCTGTTGTAGTAGTTACTGACTTTGAAACGACACTCATAATACAGGGTGTTTTTTCTTTAGAAGTGTGGTTTTCAAGAAGAAATAAAACGCATACAATTTAATGTTATGGCCAAGAATTTAGCTTTATTATAAAGATAAGGATTTGCCATTATGTTTTAAAAACGATTTCGGGCAAGTGGCCGCCGCGCCGCAGCTGGTTCGAATAAATTCCAGCCGAGAGGCCCCCAATTTTCGAACACTTTTTGCAGCAATTGGGGCCGTATGTCAATAATAACGCGCCGAATATTCCGAATATTCTCTTCCAAGGTGTCAATCGTTTCGGAACTATCTGCATAGACAAGCGACTTCACATAATCCTACAAAAAATAGTCCAGCGGTGTTAAATCGCACGATCTTGGAAACCACGCCACAGGCCCACAACGCGAGATAATGCGCTCACCCCAAAAGTTTCCTTCAATAAATTGATTGTTTCGTTGGCTGTATGGCATGTAGACGGCGGTCTTGTTGGAACCAAAGGTCGTCCACATCAACATCAACATCCTCCAATTCAGGTACGAAAAAGCCATTAATCATGGCTCTATAGCGTTCCCCATTGAATGTAACATTATGACCGGCTTCATCTTTCAAGAAATATGGACCAATGATTCCCTCTGCCCATAGAGCGCACCAAACAGTGAATTTTTGAGGGTGTAACGGCGTCTGTCGCTGTGGTCGCTGTGGTAATGCTTTGGACTGCTACGCAGAGTGTCCGGGGTACGAATCTCGGCAGAGGCAAAATGAAAAATAAAAAAAAGTAGAAAAAAAATAATTTTTCTACACGGCACCACCTCTTGGCAGGCAGGCAATGGCAAACCTACAAGAGTAAAAATTGCTATGAAAAGCTTTTCACTTCGCCGTTCGGATTCGGCATTAAACTGTAGGTCCCTTCCATTCGTGTACAAAATATAACACGCACAACATGAGTGGATGAGAAAAGCTCGGCCTAGGCCCTCCATAGGCTGTTGTGCCATTAAAAGTAAAAGTAAAGTAACGGCGTCTCAGCAATGGCTTGCGGATTATGATCACTCCAAATGCGACAATTTTTCTTATTAACGTACCCATTCAACCAAAAGTGAGCTTCATTGCTGGACAAGATTTTCTTGTGAAAATCAGGATCGGTGGCCATCTCGTTTTGGGCCCATTCACCGAACGTGGTGCGACGAGCTTGATGGTTGTTTTCGGCTTCAATTCTTAAAATGGCAAACCAAACTGAGTATAAATCAAGTGACAGCTGTCAGAAAGACCAACTCCGAAAGAAGTATTGCCAGATTGAAAACCACACTTCTAAAAAAACACCCTTTAGTATGGTAATAATTAAAAGGCAACAAGCAAAAGTGTATTACACTACGAGTATATTTATGTAGTTAGATGTGACAATGTTGAAGTTAAACTAAATTTGTTGTAAGTGGAGGGTGGTGGATACTCTGGATACTGTAAATATGCTGGCTATAGGGCGCTTGTGAGATAGTGTGGGAGTATGAGTGAGAGTGCGAGAGCGTTGAGTGGCAAATAGAAAACATTTTGTAAATCATATTCATGTGCGTTACAGGTGCACATGATTACAATTTCAAAGAGGCTGCAGTGAAACAGTCATCAACAACAACAACAACAACAACAACAACAACAACAACAACAATAACAACAATAACAATAACAACAGCAAAAATGAGTAAATCTTTTGACAAAGGCATGAGAGCAGCCAGAATCAAAAAACAAGTGTGTGTGTGGCATGTGTGTCCGAGAGAGAGAGAGAGAGAGAGAGAGAGCGATTCGATGGGTGGGTGGGTAAGTAACTAGAGTAAATACATACATACATACATACATAGTTTGAGTAAAGAACATTTAATAAAAATAATTATATAAACGTGTTTTACAAACTAGTGCCGTTAGTTGTACAGCAACAACAACAACAGCAACAGCAACAACAAACGACATCTATTATACCTATAGTAATAACAGTAAATACTAAGGTTGTGGTTATATTCAAATTATACTCGGCGAACACCATGCAATTGTTGTTGCACCGAACACAAAGCGAGAGCTTTTACTCACTCTCACAGCGAACACTATATTTACTTACTTACTTTTAATGGCACAACAGCCCATGGAGGGCCTAGGCCGAGCTTTTTCGCACGAACACGATATGCTGGATGAAATTTACGAGGGTAGATCAATAAGTACACGTGTTAGGAATGAAGAGGCATGTTTTTCACAAATGTTTTTTCTATTTTTCAACGTAATCTCCTTTTAGTACAATACACTTTTGCCAACGTTTCTGCCATTTCTTTAACCCCTCCAAAAAATACGATTTGTCAAACTCTTCAAAATACGCTTCTGTCTCGACGATAACCTTCTCGCTTGAGCTGAATTTTTTTCCCCCGAGCCACGTTTTCATGTTGGGGAACAGAATGCAGTCGCAGGGAGCCAAGTCGAGCGAGTACGGTGGGTGCGGCAGAAATTCATAGTTTAATTCATGCAATTTGGCTGCGACAGTTCCGTATCCGCTTGTTGTCCACCGTAAGCAATCGCGGCACCCATCGGGCCGACACTTTTCTCATGCTTAAACTATCATGTAAAATATTAATTACCGTTCCGTACGACACTCCTACGGCCTCTACTACTTCGCGCACTTTCGTTTGACGATCAGCGAGAATCATATCGTGGACCTTTTCAACGATTTCCTCAGTAACCTACTCTGCCGGACGGCCTGAGCGCTTCTGATCAAAAACTGATGTACGAACACGTTTAAATTCGTTGAACCAATATCTTACGGTTGTCATAGATGGTGAAGGGTCCCCATAGACAGCATCCAACTTCGCTTTTATTTCTTCGCATGTTTTTCCATCCAAAAATAAAAAGCGAATTACGGATCGATATTGTTCTTTTTCCAATTTATCGCGAAACACCAAACACGTGTGATACTAATGGCTGCCAAATAAAAACTAACCTATGAATCAGTTTGATGATTTAGTGTGGTGTCGTGTGACAGATGCCAGTACACGACACGGTAATGCCAACTTCCCTCAGCAACGCCACCTGTCTTCACACACGGGTACTTATTGATCTACCCTCATACACCGAGTATTCAGGGTGTCAATGAGTTATACTACAAAAAAAGAACAAAATTGTATGTAAAATAGTACGAAAACATGCAAACCTGCAAACATCATTATTTTCATTTGCAGAAAAGCAAAGTTGCGAATGGTTTTGGTTTTTAAAAGTGATTATTAAATATATTATTCATAAAACTATTGAAAAAAACTCATATTATTTTCATTATATTTCAATTATATTATTAATTTCCATATATCATTTTTGGTATACCATTTAGTGTTGCTGTTGCGAAAAATATAGTTTTAAAAAAAAACTGAATTTCGACAAAAAGCAACTCTGTAACGAACTCCAATGTAACCACTACATCGAGCACGAGAGTAAAATATGATGTGTTCGTCGAACAGCGAACACCAGTATAAACAGCACCTAACAGTAACAGCAAAAGAGCAACAACAACAACAACAACAACAACAATAAGAATATCACAGTGCGCCACATAAAAGGGAAATGTATTTCTCTCCACGCTAAATCGTTCGAGGATTATACAAATAACAAACTTTTTGCAATTTTGTTAAGTAAACTAGGCTGCCTTGTATCTGTGTACGTTGAACAGAAGACAAATTAATTATTATTTGATATGGAAAATTCGAATTTTAATGTCTTTTCTTTAAATCAATTTATTGTTAAAAACGACACGGTAGGATAACTTCAAAAACAAAAACGGACGGTTCTTTTTTTTAAATCACCGCGCCTACATCTTTAAATACATCATTAAATGCATCATTGATTCAATCAGCATTGTGTTGATTGGAAGGAAGATTGAAAGGTGGGAGGAAGAAGGAGGAAGAAGTAATTATTCTAGGAAAAACCAGCTTCGAAAAGAAATTACACTCTCAAGAAAAATATACTACAAACAAAAATTTATTTATATCATGATATATTTTTCTTTAAGAGCTGTTCTGCAACGGCTCACACTCAAGAAACATATACTACAAACAAAAATTAATTTATACCATGATATATATATTTTTCTTTAAGAGCTGTTCTGTTCTCACACTCAAGAAAAATATACTACAAACAAAAATTAATTTATATCATGATATATCTTTCTTTAAGATCTGTTCTGTTCTCACACTCAAGAAAAATATCCTACAAACAAAAATTAATTTATATCATGATATACATATTTTTCTTTAAGAGCTGTTCTATTCTCACACTCAAGAAAAATATACTACAAACAAAAATTAATTTATAACATTATATATATATATTTTTCTTTAAGAGCTGTTCTGTTCTCACACTCAAGAAAAATATACTACAAACAAAAATTAATTTATATCATGATATATATATTTTTCTTTAAGAGCTGTTCTGTTCTCACACTCATGAAAAATATACTACAAAAAAAATTTAATTTATATCATGATATATTTTTCTTTAAGAGCTGTTCTGCACCGGCTCACTCTCATGAAAAATATACTACAAACAAAATTTAATTTATATCATGATATATTTTTCTTTAAGAGTTGTTCTGCAACGGCTCACACTCAAGAAAAATATACTACAAACAAAAATTTGTTTATATCATGATATATTTTTCTATAAGAGCTGTTCTGTTCTCACACTCAAGCAAAATATACTACAAACAAAAATTTATTTATATCATGATATATTTTTCTTTAAGAGCTGTTCTGCACCGGCTCACACTCAAGAAAAATATACTACAAACAAAAATTTATTTATATCATGATATATTATTCTTTAAGAGCTGTTCTTTAACTGTTTTTTAAGAGCTGTTCTGTTCTCACACTCATGAAAAATATACTACAAACAAAAATTAATTTAAATCATGATATATTTTTCTTTAAGATCTGTTCTGTTCTCACACTCAAGGAAAATATACTACAAACAAAATTTTTATATTTTTCTTTAAGAGCTGTTCTGCAAGTGTTCTTTAAGAGCTGTTCTGTTCTCACACTCATGAAAAATATACTACAAACAAAATTTAATTTATATCATGATATATTTTTCTTTAAGAGTTGTTCTGCAACGGCTCACACTCAAGGAAAATATACTACAAACAAAAATTTATTTATATCATGATATATTTTTCTTTAAGAGCTGTTCTGCACCGGCTCACTCTCAAGAAAAATATACTACAAACAAAAATTAATTTATATCATGATATATTTTTCTTTAAGAGCTGTTCTGCACCGGCTCACACTCAAGAAAAATATACTACAAACAAAAATTTATTTATATCATGATATATTATTCTTTAAGAGCTGTTCTTTAACTGTTTTTTAAGAGCTGTTCTGTTCTCACACTCATGAAAAATATACTACAAACAAAAATTAATTTAAATCATGATATATTTTTCTTTAAGATCTGTTCTGTTCTCACACTCAAGGAAAATATACTACAAACAAAATTTTTATATTTTTCTTTAAGAGCTGTTCTGCAAGTGTTCTTTAAGAGCTGTTCTGTTCTCACACTCATGAAAAATATACTACAAACAAAAATTAATTTATATCATGATATATTTTTCTTTAAGAGTTGTTCTGCAACGGCTCACACTCAAGAAAAATATACTACAAAAAAAATTTAATTTATATCATGATATATTTTTCTTTAAGAGCTGTTCTGCACCGGCTCACTCTCAAGAAAAATATACTACAAACAAAAATTAATTTATATCATGATATATTTTTCTTTAAGAGTTGTTTTGCAACGGCTCACACTCAAGAAAAATATACTACAAACAAAAACTAATTTATATCATGATATATTTTTCTTTAAGAGTTGTTCTATTCTCACACTCAAGAAAAATATACTACAAACAAAAATTAATTTATATCATGATATATTTTTCTTTAAGAGCTGTTCTGTTCTCACACTCATGAAAAATATACTACAAACAAAAATTAATTTATATCATGATATATTTTTCTACGCCAGCTGTTCTTACCTAGAAAATAAGGGGCTTCAATTGTTTTGTTGTCCACTGACATCAACTAATTTTTTCTAATGAACATTTATCTGCAAAAAAAAACTTGAGATTTGGATTCCCCGTGCCTTGGAGGTAGATATATATATATATGTAGATATAAAATATACAAAATTTGAATAATATTGTTTTATTTCTTTAACTGTTTTTTAAGAGCTGTTCTGTTCTCACACTCATGAAAAATATACTACAAACAAAAATTAATTTAAATCATGATATATTTTTCTTTAAGATCTGTTCTGTTCTCACACTCAAGGAAAATATACTACAAACAAAATTTTTATATTTTTCTTTAAGAGCTGTTCTGCAAGTGTTCTTTAAGAGCTGTTCTGTTCTCACACTCATGAAAAATATACTACAAACAAAAATTAATTTATATCATGATATATTTTTCTTTAAGAGTTGTTCTGCAACGGCTCACACTCAAGAAAAATATACTACAAAAAATATTTAATTTATATCATGATATATTTTTCTTTAAGAGCTGTTCTGCACCGGCTCACTCTCAAGAAAAATATACTACAAACAAAAATTAATTTATATCATGATATATTTTTCTTTAAGAGTTGTTTTGCAACGGCTCACACTCAAGAAAAATATACTACAAACAAAAACTAATTTATATCATGATATATTTTTCTTTAAGAGTTGTTCTGCAACGGCTCACACTCAAGAAAAATATACTACAAACAAAAATTAATTTATATCATGATATATTTTTCTTTAAGAGCTGTTCTGTTCTCACACTCATGAAAAATATACTACAAAAAAAAATTAATTTATATCATGATATATTTTTCTACGCCAGCTGTTCTTACCTAGAAAACAAGGGGCTTTAATTGTTTTGTTGTCCACTGACATCAACTCATTTTTTCTAATGAACATTTATCTGCAAAAAAAAACTTGAGATTTGGATTCCCCGTGCCTTGGAGGTAGATATATATATGTAGATATAAAATATACAAAATTTTAATAATATTGTTTTATTTTACTCCTGTTGTACGTTATACTAAGAGAGAAATCCAGAGACTATTTTTCTGTTTATATCATTCTCCAACGATTCAAATTGCACAGATTCCATTCGCATTTTAAGAATCGAAAAAATGGCGCACTGTGTTGCAACTTTATGGTAACAATAGCGTGACACATGTGCACATAAGCACTTTTCCTACTTACGCTTGTATCCTGTTTCAGAGAGTGAGCAGTGAGAGCCAGAGAGGCGGAAGGGCGTGATGTGAGCGAGCATGTACGAGTATGTGTAATAGTTAAACTACTTACAATATATGTATGTATGTAATGAAAACGGAACTACTGCTAATTACATACAACATAAAATTTAAACTTGCCTTACTTCTCTTCATGTTCCTTTAATTAAGCATGAAATAATTACGACGAGTAGGTCGTACTTCAATTATGTTTGTTATTTAGCCCGCTATACAAACAGCTAGACTCATGCTGCACTGCACTTGCCAAGGAAAAGTATCCCTGCTGGAAAATATATTAGGCAAAAATAGATTGTCGCTCAGAAAAAGGTTTACCAGGTGTACAAGTATGAAACCGGTAATCTGTGAGATCTGTGCCGCTCGGTGAAACTATGCGCTCTGTCAAACCAAATCATTGGCGCCATTTCTTCGCATTTAGGTCTGCCAACAATATTCAGTTCATAAACAATCAAGTTTTATATAACACCATTTCTTTTTCGCTCGTAAAAATGTCGAATTTTTTGCCTCCAAACTACGGTATGCCGACATCATTGATTTTCTGCTTCCAATTGAAGAAATCTGCTTTGGAATCTCATCGAATGCTTGTGGAAGCTTACTCTAGGCAAGTGAAGCACGTTCTAGGCAAACCACAGTGCAACTAGTGATTCAATAAGTTTAAAAGTGGTGATTTTGATGTGCGCAACGAAGAACGTGGAAGGCCACCGAAAAAGTTTAAAGATTTTTTTCAATTGATACATTCTACACACAGGGTGTACCCCCATGAATGCAGAGCATTGTGTTGAATGGAAGAAAGATTGATTGGTGGGAGAAAGAAGGAGGGAGAATGAGAGAGGCAATGCAATCACACAGATGCCGAATTGAAAGTTTTACTCGATGAGGGAGGATGTTGGTCCAACGCAAGAACAACTTGCAGAACAATTAAATGTGACCCACCTATGCATTTGTCAACATTTAAAAGCCATGGGATTGACTTTGAAGGTGGGCAGATGGGAAGATGGGTGCCGCATGAACTGACTGAAAGACAGCAAGAAAATCGAAAAACCACCTGTGAAATGTTGCTCGCCAGGTACAAAAGAAAGTCATATCTTCATCGAATTGTTACTGGCAATGAAATATGAATCTATTTCGGGAATCTCAAACGTAATCGATCATAATTTACGCTCGGTAAACCGGCCAAATCACTAGCAAAGCCAAATCGCTTCGGAAAGAAGACAATGCTCTGTGTTTTCTGGGATCAGTGAGGTGTTATCTGGTTTGATCTTCTCAAACCTGGTGAAACAGTTACTGGTCAACGCTACCAACAACAATTGCCCGATTTGAACCGTGCTTTTGCTTTGCGCCAAAAACGTCCAGAATATCAAGCTAGGCAAGGCAACACAAAGGGAATTTTCTTGATGACAATGCACCATCACATCGAACAACACAGACTCGGGAATCGATAAATTCGTACAGCTGGGTAGCCCACCTGCATGTGGCTTATTCATCAGACTTGGCTCCATCTGACTACCACTTATTTGCATCAATGGGGCACGCACTCGCTGAGCACCACTTCGATTCGTATGAAAATGTGAAAAAATGGCTCGATGACTGGTTTGACTCAAAAAACGAACAGTTTTTTTGGGCGAGCCATTCACAAATTGACAGGAAGATGGAATAAATGTGTAGCTGGCAATGGCCATTACTTTGAAGATTGAATGTACAACCATTTTTCTTAAATAAACGTATATTTTCTTTAAAAAAAATACCGGTTTCATACTTGTACATTCTTGGTAAATTGACATTGTTCCCATTTCGCTTCGTGCGCAATTAATAAGGAATCGATTCCTGTTATTTGTGAAATATGAGTGAACTTTTACCACTACATACACCTCTTCAGGAATACACCTCTTCGCTATGCCTCCGCCTCCTTCACTCAGCAAAGAGGAAAGTTTCCGTCGAATGGCGAGTCTAAGACACCAGTGTTAATAAGAAAAGCAAAGGAATTTTATCTATGTCCAACAGAGAATTCTAGAGCATGTTTCCAGAAACTTTGCTGGAAAGCTTTCATTTTCTAGAGGCTTGTAAGTATGTATGTATTGTATATATGTGGGGCTATGAAAGTGCTTTAGCATTTTCATTATCTTATATCGATTAAAATAGTTTCACTACTATGCAAATTAAGGTCCTTATGACTTTGTAAGTTTTTGTTTTTCTTTTTTTTTTTTTTGGATGATTTTTGATGTAACATAGAATTCTAAAATTGAAAATATTGCAAAGGACAATTGTGCGTGTGTGTGTGTAATTACAGACATTACTTCTACCCTCTTTCGTAATGCAATAAATGCGACTTCTTTGGTATGACACAAATTTGAAACCATGATAAATCTTGAATGTGTGTAGTTAATAAACGAAAATGTGAAAGACCACAGCATTGACAATTCTTAGGTAGGTACTTTTTATAATTATAACCCTGTGGGCAAAATATTTCATTATTTTAAGATTGCACCAAAGGAAATTATTTGATATTTTTTTGTAAATGATAGACGCAAAATTTCCTTTTTTCCTGAATTTCTAGGAATAGTAAACTTTTCCAAGTGTACTTGTATATTTTGAAACAATTTTAAATCTTAAATTATAATTGCTTATATTTCAAGCATGAACACAATGGTTGCGGCAGCGTCATTGCATCATGACAACAAGTGTAGGTCACTGTTGACAATTATACTTTTGAAGTCATCAAGGATTTCGTTTAACTACGATCCAGTGGTCGCTATGGCGTAGTGGTAGTGCGTTGGACTGTTACGCAGAGGGTCCGGGGTTTAAATCTAGACATAGGTAAAATCAAAAAGTAGAACAAAATATTTTTCAACACAGCATCACCCCCCCAAACCAATGACGCGTTCAATGTTGGCTTCGAAAGCAGCAATCGTGTTTGGCTTGTCCCTATACACAAGAGACTTAACATGGCCCCACAAAAATAATCTAAAGGGGTCAAATCACATGATCTTGGTGGCCAAAATTGACTGCACCAAAACGTGAGATTAACTGCTCACCGAATTCGCTTCTCATTTGATTCATGGTTTCGCGTGCAGTGTGGCATGTGGCACCGTCCTGTTGGAACTACATGTTGGCCAATTCCAATTCTTGCATTTTCGGCTAAAAAAAAAGCGTGTTATCATCGAACGGTACTGGTACCTTTCTCCATTCACCGTAACTTTGCGACCTTCATCGTCTTTGAAGAAGTACAGCCTAATGATGTCGCCTGCCCATTAACCGCACCAAAGAGTGAATTTTTCGAAATGCATTGGTAGCTGCTGAATTTCCTCTGGCTGGTCTTCCCTCCAAATATGGTAATTCCGCTTATTCTCGTAGCCATTGAGCCAAAAATGAGCTTCGTCGCTGAAGACAATATTGCGATAAAAAATGAATCCTCATCCAGCTTTTCTAAGGCCCATTCACCGAAAATTCGACGTTGTGGTAGGTCGCCTAGCTTCAGTTCTTGCACCAGCTGAATTTTGTATGCCATCAATCCAAGAGCTTTGCGTAAAATCTTCCAGGTGGTCGAATAACACAAACCTAATTGCTGCGATCGGCGCTGGATGGTCATATCGCGATCTTCTTCAACACTGACGGATAAAGCAGCAATATTCTCATCAGTACGCACTGTATGGATACGATTTGGTGGATTGATGTCCAACAAAGTGAAACTGGTGCGAAATTTGCTCACAATGAGCTGAATAGCCTGCTCTCCCTAAAATGGACGTAGCTTGCGAAACACATTTTTCACAGAGCACAAATTTTGATATTAAATCTCAATAATTTGCAAAAGTTGATTAGGCGTAAGTCTATTCATGATGAAGTGGCAAACCAAACTGAGCATTTTTTGCTTCGATGCATGTCAGGAATCACGCGTGCACTGTCCGAAAAACTAAACTTCAAAAACCAAGTAGCAAAGAAAATCATCCTTTGTAAGTCCCTCATCCTTCCCGTTCAAATATATGGCACAAAAACGTGGACCACCAAAGAAGAGAGGCTGTTAGGTGCGTTTAAGAAGAAGATACTACATAAGATTGGAGAAATGGTGAAAGCGAAATTTGCTCACAACTAGCTGAATAGCCTGCCCTGTGGATCGATTATGACTACCATCAACAAATGGACTACCATTATCAACTGTCATGCTCATCTCATAGTGGGGCTAAGGGCTACTACTGTTCACTGATGCCAGTGGTAATTTGCAATTTAGTATGTCGGTGTTGGTGAAATATGTATTTCGAAATTTCGAAATTAAGGAGTGCGTCGAATAAAATAGTCTGGTACAGAAATGATGAAAACTTTTGAACCAGTAGTCCGATTTTTTTAAACTAAAGTATTTTATTTTGCAAATTATTTTTAGATTAAAAAAATAAAAACAAGAAACCACAAATTATTAGTTTTTAATAAAAAGTTTTAATTTTTCAGGAACCCCTTCCATTAATGTTTTTATGGTAGTGTCCGACACCCTCACACTTTTCTTTGAACGTTTCTTTTGAAATGTTAAAGGTTTTTGGACACTTTTTTTGTTACCTTCATCTCCCTATTTACTAAAGCCCAGTACCTCTCGATAGGCCTTAGTTCTGGTCAGTTTATTGGATTGGCTTCTCTAGGCAGCAAAATCACTTCATTCCGTTGGAACCACTCTAAGGCCGTTTTGCTGTAGTGACATGAAGCGAGGTTAGGCCAAAAAAACGTGGACACTTCATGTTGGCGTAAAAATGGAAGCAATCTCTTTTGCAAGCATTCCTTCAAATATATTTCGCCGTTGATTTTAAGTACCCGATGTCACGAATGTGCTGCTCCTTTTGCCACAACTACAAATTGCCTGCCAAACAACGAATTTTGTAAGTCCTTTGGGAATTTTATAATTTTTTTGGCTTTGAATTTTTTAGCGACATTTCCTCGAGTATCCGCTGTATAAAATTCCTGGCCATGTAGCTGGGAAAAGTCCGCTAAAACATAAGTTTCATCGTCCATTATGCAACATTATGCAATTTCTTGACAAAATCTCGGCTCAGCATTTTCGCTCGTTGTTTTGCGGTTTCATTCTTCACGGCGTTTCTATCCGGAACTTTTTGAACTTTGTACGTCCTCAGCCCAGCTTCCTTCTTAGTTCTGAGCAATCAGCCTTCCCCGCCAATTGCCTTCCCGAAATGTTTGGATCTCCCTTTAAAATGGTCACAACGTTCTTCGCCTTCTCACAGTCATGTGGCCCCTTCTTTTTACCAGAACCTTTCTTCCGATCAATACGCAGTTCTTTCTTAAAACGTTTAATAACGCGAGAAATGGTTTTAGGATTAGCCCCTACCTCTTTGGCAATTTTTTTGAATGACCAGTGAGGTTGCTTTTGAAAAATTGTAATAGTATTTTCTCGCACTTCCACTTCGTTTGCCATCGTCGCGTTAAATAGTTTTTTATTGTCTTTAACTGACACATAATATTTTCTGACATTTAATTCAAAGCTACTAAGATAAAAATTGATTTGATTTTTTGTAACGGACAATTTTATTCGACGTAGTCCTACGACGCAAAAAGATACGAACACCTTTGAAATTGTTGTTGCACCGAACACGAAGAGAGAGCTTTTACTCGCTCTCACAACGAAGACGAAATGCTCGGTGAAATGAACACCGAGCAAAGAGCTAATTTATAACAAAAAAAAAACAATAATTTATGTAAACTAGAACGCAAACCGTTGCTTTCATTTGCAGAAAAGCTGCGAATATTATTAGGATTTAAATGTGGATATTATTTTCATTATAAAACTATAAACGTTATACATCATATTAACGGTATTCGCGATATGATTCAAATGGTCTTATTCACTTCACTTTTCATCTTAATAAAAGTGTTTAAAGTTTGTAAAGTATGTCATTTAGTGTTGCCATTGCGCACAAAAAAGTATTAAAAAAAGAATTAAAAGCAACTCTGGAAGAAGTTCAACCGAGCACGAGAGAAAATTGTGTGACGTGTTTGTCGAACAGCGAATGCCAACATTCTCATGACCATGAGGTTTTTTTTTACAGTGATGTGCGAGTATATCAGTCCAGATGTAATTGACAAATTAAAATCAAAGTCAGCTTTTTGCCACATATCTTTTTCCCCGTTTTCCTTCTTCCCTTTCCCATCTCTTCTCACCACCTTGTCAACAAAACCTTGCGGTATGTCCAAAAGTGATTCTGTGATTGCATTCCCTCTCTCATTCTCCCTCCTTCTTCCTCTCACTTATCCATCTTCCTTCCAATCAGCACAATGCTCTGCATTCAAAGGGGTTCAACCTGTGTGTTGAATGTATCAATAAAAAATAAGTAAAAAAAAAGTAAGCATGTTCCGATTAAGTGTTGAATAAAATATCCGGCAAATGACTCCTGCTACTCTGATCACAGAACCTTGCTCGTTGAATGAAGCTTTCGATGACATTATGCGAAAGATTTGGCTCTATCTCACCGAGGTTGCGTTAGTTTATTCGCATAGGCCTGTAGTTTATTCCCACAGGCGTGTGATTTCCTAGAACCCCAAAGAAGGTAATCGCACGGCGTTAAATCGCCCGATCTTGGTGGCCAGTTGACAATGGAATTTCGAGAGATGATTCGGTCTGGAAATCGTTGCTCCAATAAATCGTTTGTGTTATGCGCGGTGTGGCAGGTAGCGACATCCTGCTGAAACCACATTTCGTCCAGATCCATACAGTCCAGTTGAGGTCAGAAGATCTGCGTTGTCATGTACCTGTCACTGCATTTCCGGCCTCATTCTCACAACGATAACGAGTTGTTCCTTTGTGTAGCGGAATCATCGGAACAATCGCAGCCGACAGCTCTTAAATTTCCGGGCTGCCATTTGCACAGAAAAAAAGTGGTATACAATTTAAATCGTGCACTCATATTGGGTCACCTTTTATGGTATTATTTCCCCATACATTTCGATTAAATAAACTTATTCCACATTACTTGTAATATTATGCCAAATCTAAAGGTTAATGCCATTAAAGTGGCCCTCAAAATGTCAGCATTAAAGTCAGTATAATAAACAGCCCATTAAAATTGATAACAGGCTGAAGAGAGTAAAGGCATTTTTTGTTATTTTTCCCCTTTTTTTTTTTGCAAATACATACATTTTTAAAAGTGTAAAAAAGAGCATTTTGAAAAACACACAAAAACATAGGCAAAACGGAAATCATTCGAAACATAAAATGTCACTTAGGCGCAAAGGTTTTCATCCTCACAAAAACTATACGAAAAAATAGCAATTTATTTTTGTTTCTATAGTGCGAACCTAACAGAACCCCAATGCATTATTTAATATGCTTTATCGTAGTACTTAGAACTTCTTCTATCGTTTTTTCCCCTTCTTCTTCTTCTTCTTCTTCTATTTTTACTTTACTTCACTAATATTTTCTATAGTAATATTAATGCGCGTCAAAACTTCCACCATCTACATAACTATGATACAATATCCTACTCATGTACACATCCTGTATATAAAACAAACAAACGAACGAACAAACAAACAAAAAAAAAACAAAACCTGAGAAAATAAAAGCAAACGAGCTACAACAAAAGGTAAAAATATATTGTAACTACAACAAAAAGGCATTTTTATAACTTCCTCAACATGAAAGAAAGAAAAAAAATTGAATAGTTTTACGTAGATACAACAAAAACAACCACTGCAGAGAGGTAAGGTATCGTTTGTATGTATTTTTATACCAACCTATGTCGAATATGGTACTATTGCTACCAAATAGAAATGTTCGCCCAAAGTGATACGTTGTTGGCATGTGAATACGGCACAACCTTTCCCAAAAGGCCAAAGTTAGTCTGAGGTGAGTTAGCAACATTGTTTCGCTCTAGCTCTTCTTAACTTAGCACACACACACACAGGCACACATATATGTAGGTATGCATACATTTGTTGTATGTTTATGAAACAAGCATTCATCGTTCTGTCATCGTCGCCAAAGCAACACTGCTCACTGCCACTACTACATACATACATGCATACATGCATACATACTTACTATATTACTATAGTATATTTTGTTTTTTCTAGATTTATGATCAAAAAACTTTTCGCTCTCATTTAAGTTATGTTGTTAATGTTTTGCTTCGACGTCTTCTTCTTCTTATATATCAGCAGTTTCTTCGCTTACTACTGCTGCTGCTTCTATTGCTACAATATTTGTTACAAGTTTTTGTTCTTGAAGTGTTGCTTGCTGCTGCTACTGCTGCTGCTGCTGGTATTAAAGTATTTCTTTCTCTTGTCTGACACACTGACTGACACAAAAACCTTTATAGATTATAATTTCATAGTTTAAACGTTGATTTCTTTTAATATTTAATATTTTCAGTAGCCCTGAAATCGAGTTCATTATGAACATTGAATTGGAGGGAAAGTATCAAGGCAAGGCAACATTCTTTCATAAATTAAAGGATATTCTCGTTTAATGCCGGAAATGAGTTCAGTTTTTTCTGGTTTTACCTGCACAAAATAATATTTGAAAGTTTGCAAACTTTTGTTAGATTAAATTCGTATATATTAGGAAATGTTGCGAAAACTTTCTAGCGCGAATGTTAAGCATTTAAATAAGAATTTAAGCGACGACACAAACCTTCTTCGTTAAAGAAATCTATTACTAAACGAAATGTTGCGCTATTACAACTAGTTCGCAGCTGTACAGGGTTGCCATGACGCATTTTTGTTGGTAATACTTTTTCGATTTGAAATTCTCGTGAATGTTGTGAACCACATACCAACAAAAATCGAACGCAAAACACCAAAAATAGCTAGCCGTCGTGATGTAATGTGCTGAACTGCTCTATACAGAATGCCCCGGTTCAAATCTCGGTACAGGCAGAATCAAAAAGCAAAAAGAATCACCAAGCAAAGAGTAAAATTGCTTAAGAAAAGCTTTCACTTCGCCGTTCGGATTCGGTATAAATTTGTAGTTCTCTTTCATGGATGCACAAATATATCGGACACAATACATGAATGGATGCGAAAAGCTCGGTTTAGGAACTCCATGGGATATTGTGCAATTAAAGAACAAGACTGTAAAAAACAGAAAGTCTCCATTTACACGTTTCAAACCGTGAACGCTATATTTTGGGTTTGCGGGAGAGAAGGGTAAGAGGAAGTGGAAGATATATGTGTGTTCGATATGTCAGAACCAAAAGTCAATGTTAAAATTTAAACTTGGCTGTCACAATGTGAATTGTGTGTGTAAATACGAACAGAGAATCTTCAAAAAAGAATAGCAAAAATTGTTTGTTCGAATTTTGAATTACTTATATAAATGGATGGCTGATCCTTGTTAAATTGAGCCCAAGAAATTTAATGGTGTTAACCGTTTTGCAGATTGGTTCGAAATATCGGTAGAGAAAGAGGTTAAATTAGAAAAAAAATCGATTTTTCTACACAGCACCACCTCTTGGCAGGCAATGGCAAACCTACAAGAGTAAAAATTGCTATGAAAAGTTTTTCACTTCGCCGTTCGAATTCGTCATTAAACTGTAGGTCCCTTCTATTCATGAACAAATATAACACGCACAACATGAGTGGATGCGAGAAGCTCGGCCTAGGCCCTCCATGGGCTGTTGTGCCATTAAAAGTAAGTAAGTAAGTAAGGAGGTGATTGATACATCCCACTTGAACAGATCTGACAAAATAGTTGCCACCATTGAATTCCTTGCGTAATATCATCAATCAACACTGTTGACCAGATTTCAAACCAGTCATTATCAAATTCAACATTTTGTTACTTAAATCTTGAGCAGAACTTAATAAGTTATGAAAGTAATGAGTGTGAAAATGAGCTGAAATTATGGCTAATATTTCTCTGATATAGGAAACGGTATTATCGATATTTAAATACACTATTATACGATATTTCATATTTTTCCGAAAATTGTTTGACCTGAAATTTTTAATATTTCGATGATTTGCTTAAAATTCTTCGATTCCAAAACTAAGAGTACTATTCTTGGGTCGGTGCTAAAACTCAACACAATGCACATAGAAATAGAACATTCTATACAAATTAGCTCAATTTTATATTGTTCCCATTATCAAGATTCTACTGTTTATTCATTCTCGATCAGTGGGTGGATATAAAAACAAATTATTTCAACTTTATTAAATTCAACACCACTTCAAATTACTTCACAATTATCTTTCAGCATTTAAGAACACTTAAAATTATATTTCACTATGATTCTCTTCATTCCGCTATACTTGCTGTCTTATTTATACCATCGCTTTCACAAAAATTCCTTTTACTATTCTTATAAATATTATCTACCATTATCCAGCTTCTATTAATCATTTTTCTATAATTAATCCCCAAAATACATTTTGGCCCTTCGATCTTCATAAATAACAACCAATAACTTACGCAACGCTGGCAACTCTATAATCGAATGGGATTAGTAAGCTTTCACTCTTGCATACACAGCTCCAACTCATACGACGATTTCATTGAAGAATTTTGCAGCAATTACTACGCCAGGGTTGCATTTTCTGGCACTAAATTTTCACTCCATTTGGAAGGAGCAGACAAATTAATTAGAAAAGTTTTCCTACAATTGTTATAGTTATTTAGATTTTTGCAGCTAATTTGGCAAACGTTGATATTCACCAGTCACCAAATTGGACCACCGGAACTGAGTACATATGTCTTTCAAATATAATATCATTCAGTGAAATAGTATTACCTGTTACTAAACTCTAGATAATTATGCAACCCTACCATGTTGTTCGCTTATTTCTAGCAATAGAGCAGCACTTTCCGTTGAGTTCGACTGAGAGAAAGACACATGAACGGGTTTGCATAAACGAATTTTTACTACGCTGTGCTGAAGTAGAAGAGAAAAAAGTAATGAAAATTTTAATATTCACTATGGGGAAATTGCAATTGTAAAGCGTTTGTCAAGAAAATAACAATACAATTTGTGAAAAGTGCAAACGAAAAAACGGAAAGCAAAGTGCAAGCAAACGGATTAAAATTAAAGAAAAAATTAATAGTTTTTTCTAACACCTACAAAATTGTTTCCTCTCTCAAAAGGAAGAAAAACGAAAAAAAAATCGAATTCCTTTATAAGTGTTTGTGTGTGCCTGCGTGCTCCGCGCTGCCTTGCTCAGCTTTTGCTGCTGCTGCGTGTGTGAAAAAATATTTGTTCAGCAACCGTTGCGGGTGTGTATTTTTCAGAAAGAAAAGAAGCACAGGAACTAAAAAGAGAATTTGAAAAAATCGGAAAGCAAAACACAGGAAAGAAGAAAAACAGCAAAACAGAATTGTACAGCAAAAGCTAATGCCACAACGGAAAAACCATTAAGCAAAAAAGAACAACAGCAAAAAAAAACGAAAAAACGAACGTTCTTCCTCAATGTTGGAAAAACGTAGAAAATGCGTTAGCTGCAAAGATTAAAGGGGAGTGTGGGAGGAAAAACAAGAAGAAGAAAAGCCGAAAGCACAAAACAAAGCAGTCAGTCAGCAAAGCAGCCAGGCAAATTGGTGTTGTGCAAGCGTGTGAGTGTTTGTTTTTGTAGGAGGGGGTGGGGAAAGGGGAGCGGTTCTAAATCGTGCATTAAATTTTCCTCAATGAATGAAAAGTTTTCACGGTAAAGTGGTGGGAGAACCGTATCATCGCTGCCACCGTCACTAGCCGCACTGCTGTTGCGCTTACGTCTCTACTCTGTGAGCAGCAAACACTCGTCGTCGTCGTCGTCGTCGCTGTCGCAGTCGTTATCTTCGTCGCTCGCGCACACCCCACACAACAAATGTCAAAAAGCGATTTTGTTTCCACAAAAATTAATGAGTGTAGCGTGTGCGTTGTTTGCATGTGTTTGTGTGTGGGAGAATAGAAAGAAAAAAATTAAATAAAATTTGATTCTAGTTTGTAATTTACAGCAGGAAAAAAATCAATTACTTCAAAGCAAAAAAATAATTGAAATTAAAAAGTAACGGCATCATCTGTTTAAAATATACAAAAATGTGAAAACCAAAGAATTCTCTCAAGAAAAGTGGGACGGAAATAGAAAAAATAAGGAACCTGGAATTTTCCTTGATCCCTAAAGGATTCTCCCCCGCCCAGAATATTGTCATTTGGCTTCAGCTGCTGTCAGCACACGCAAAGCATAATGTAAGTAAATAATTAATGAATTTTGAAAACTTAACTTTTTATTATCTTTGCATATTATGTTGCTAATTGAGAGAAGGGTAAAAATCAAATGTGTTAAATAAGCAATAAAAAAAATCTGCCATCCAAGAAAACAAATTTCGTTTAGAAAATTTTTAATTTTCTTGCTCTTCCTCACTCGTTGGCTCGCTGGCTCGCTCGATGCAGCAATAAAACTTTTCATTCATTTGTGTGGCTCCCCAAAAGGGTTGCCGCCGCTAAGCGTTGAGTAATTTATCAATAATCGAATCTAGAAGCTTGAAGAATTTGCGATTTACTTGAATCTTTTGGTGATTTAAATTTAGCTTAAAAAAGCTTTTATTTATGTTTTTAGTTTTGAAAATTTTAAATTGAATTTCGTTTCTATTAAAATGATTACAAGTTTTCTTTATTAACAATTGGCAACACTGCTTCTCCTATAAATAAATAAATCATCCAAAACATCCACATATGCTGCTATCTCTTTTTGTGCTCTGCTTTGCTGCCCTAGAGTACAACGTTGGCGCAACTCTACGCGCATATATCTCGTTCGTTCGTTCGTTCATTCACTCGTTAGTTCGTTCGCTCGCTCGCTCTCTCGTTCGTTTTCCCTCACTAGTTCTTCACTAGAAGTTGGTCGTCCGTGCATGTTTGTTGTTATTGTTTTTGATTGATTTTGTTGTTTTTTCTTTTCTTTGATTTTACAATTCTCTGGTGCTGGTTCTGATTCTGATTCTGGTACTGTTTGCTTTTATCTTTTCTGGCCCTTTTGGCATGGACCAGAACAAGATGAAGGGTTTCCTTACTCTCTCTTAATCAAAGCGCAGTACATGTGTGTATGTGCAGTGGCGGATCCAAGGGGCGAGTTATTGGCGCTGCAGACCCTCCTCCCCACATTGACAATCCAAACAAAAATTTTTGTTTTAGTTTATTATATATAAGTAGAATTTTGTGTGCTCTGCAAAAAAAAAATTGTGGATTGCAGAAAGCTACAAAACGCAGTGAAAACTTGTAGCGAAGAAAGAAAAGGAAAAAATTAAAAGTTAGAGTGGAGATGTACGCGATTTTATATGTATTTGAAGGATCCAACGGAAAATGTTTGTCCTACTGTTTCGCATCAGGTAGTACCGCAGTGTTGCCAGATGGCTAACGGGCTCTCTCTTCAGATGAAGCAATATTTTTAAAAGAACTCCACCCCCTTAAATATTTGTTTCAATATGTATACACTATTTTAAAGATTCATTTCATTTTTATAGAATAGAAAATTGTTTAAAAAAACTTATATTATCTGATGGCGTAATCCACAAAGAGACACAAAAAAGATTAGTCGCCCTTTGGTGGATTTCTATTACAATAGAGAGCCAATTTATGATTAGGTTAAAGTGACCAGATTCTGAAACCTTAATGCTGGACAAAATTTTGTTTCTCCGCTTTATTTTCTTTCTGCTTAACGCTAATACCATATTTAATAATTTAGAATTTTATTATAAATATCGGGAACTTTGCAAAAATTAAATTTTTACTTATGCTACTTAATTTTGTTTTCAAATGGAATATTTTTTTTCAAAGTCAAGTTTTTACTTTTATGTCAAAGTTACGTTCAATTCCGTCAACCTGTTTATACATTCTAAAAAGATTGTGTATATTCTGTGCGGACGACACTGGTTCTCAAAAGTTGAAAATAAAAATAAAATGGTTAGGCAATATTTCAAAGATTACTTAAAGTGCAGACATTTTTCCTTACTCCCCACTTTTCTATGAAAGTTTTTGAAATTCAAAATCTTTTTGAAAGCGAATATCATTTTTAAAGGACGACTGTGATCGTTGCGTAAATAGAATGTGTGCTGGACTGCTAAAAATAAAAAAAAGTAGTACACGGTACCACCACTTGCCAGGCAATGGCAAACGTCCAAGAGTAAAAATTGCTTAAGAAAAGTTTTCCACTTCGCCGTTCGGATTCGGTATAAGACTTTACTTTCATTTGTGTACAAATATAACATGCACAACGTGAGTGGATGCGAATAGTGGAGAGCCTAAGCCCCCCCAGATGCTGTTGTGACAATAAAATAAATGATAAAGGCAAAGCTAAAATTTTTGTAGATCACTTTCGTAGTAAATCTAATACACTTAGTTTTGTCGACTCCTAATGAATAATGAAAATATTATTCAATTCAAAAACAAGGCTACCTGTGTAAAAAAGGAATTCTTCCGAGGTTTGACGAGAAAACTTTTCACTCCACTAAAAAAATATGTTATTTTCTTAATATTTAAATTGTTTATAAAATTTTCACTAGTATAGCTTTTTTCCCAATATTAGATATCAAAAATCAAAACAGAATTCGTCCTATGTCAAAAAAGTCATTGTACTGAAGGCAAAAGAAATAAAAAATTTTAGATTTTAGACAGGCTGTATTTTCTATTTGGATTTAAAAAGTGTATTTGAAACTAATAAATTTTTGAGGTCAACATGACATTACGAAACGATGTACGTTTTGCTGTACCAAATTTAATGCTGTGCATGGGATGAAAATTCTGCACATATGGTCACTTTATTTAAGATACTATTGGGGAGATCAAATGGTCGAAAATGAGCTTACCACTTGAATTTTTTTCGATGAACTAAAAGATTCAACTGCATTCAATTTAAAGTCATAAATTGTAAACCCCATTCAAAATTTCTTTAAACAAACGAGTGCTTGGTTGCATAGCTAACACTACAACCGATGATCGGTTTTGGGCGCCTCTATAAAACTTCGCCAGTCGCCAGTCGCAATGCGCGTGCTGGCGCCAGTTGATAAGGCCAAGTGCAATCAGGCCGCTCTGTACCTGGTCTTTCTATCGGAGATTAGGACGTCCTCTTCTGCGTGTCCGTCCACCGTGGCTCGAATAAAGCACCCCCTTCTAGCCGGAGAGCTTTCTTCCATTCGCTCAACATGACGCAGCCAGGGAAGCTGCTGGATTGTTATACGCTTGACCATGTCAGTGTCGACTTACAGCTCATCGTTTCATCTTATTCGATACACGTCGTCCACACATATTGGACCGTAGATCTTACGGAGTATCTTCCTCTCGATCGCTTTTAACAGCCTCTCATCATTGATGGTTAATTTCTACGTCGCGGCGCCATATATTAGGACGGGAAGGATGAGGGACTTACAGAGCGTTATGTTCGTCGGTCGAGAGTGGGCTCTGCTTCTCAATTGCCGACTGAGCCCTTAGTAACAAATGTTGCTAAGAGTTAATATCCGCTTGATCTCAAGACTGACATTATTGTTGGTACTAATGCTGGATCCTAGTTAAACGAAATCTTTGACGACTTCTAAAGTATAATTGTCAACAGTGACATTTTGTTTGTTGACACAAGGTATTGCGTTTTTTCCTCGTTCACTACTAGACCCACTCGACAAGACTCGCTTTCCAGATTAGAGAATGCTGCACTGACTGCACAATTATAAATAAGTAGCACAATTTAATATATTTTTATATCTATATCTAATTAAAAATAATAATAATAAATCAATTAATTCAATCCAAGTGAATGTCGTATGGACATGTAGCTAACGGACAACTAAACTACTACATACTCGCAATTACAATGGCGGACCATGTCCATTTTTGGAGTGAAATCAAATGACATACGCGCTTAAAAGCAACGCAAAATTTTCTACTTCCACACAGAGTCTATAAAAACAAAGAAATACTACAAAGAACAATTATGATTATTATACTAAAAAAAAAAAACAAAAGAGCATAACAAGTAAAATAATATTAATAATAAAGGCGCACAATAGAGTCAGCCACAGAGCCTGAAAATGTGTGTAGGAGGAGCTGACGCGGTCGCTGTTGCCGCGCCACCGCGCCATTGCGTTCGTTGCACGATCGTAGCAAAATAGTAAAGGCAAAAGTGCATGACTGGAATAATTAATAAAGTTGTAAATAAGCTACAAACAAAAATAAACAAGAATAAAGCAAATACAAGCCAGAATACATACAGACAAATGGCAGTGAGCAATAGCGAACGACGGACAACAACATCAACAAAACAATGCCACACTAATAACATAAATAATAATAATAGCAATCAAAAAAGGAAATGCAATAAATTTCAAAAGAAAAGCAAAAAAATACAATCCCAAAAACTTCAATTATGCACAGTAGGAGAAAAATAAAACAATACAAATGCTAATTCAAATTCAACGCGAAGCACGTTAATTAAAATTAAAAAAGAAACAAAATATTTTAATAATATAATTTTTTTTTGTTTTTTACAACATATATGAAAAAAAAATTGCAAATAAATGGAATGATCAAAATGCAACGCTGCATATTAATAGAATATTTTAAGTAGTCGATAAATTATGTATGTTGTTTTCAGTAGTTGCCGCCATAAACATATCCCTCCTTTTTGCTGCAAGGTTGTCATAATTCAAAAAAAATAAGTATTGAGTCACTCAATTCAAAGAGTTCACACCAAGATTTTATAAGGTCATGGTGTTCGAACTGATGTTCGCTGTTCGACGAACACATCATATTTTTCTCTCGTGCTCGATGTGTTGATTACATTCGAGTTCGTTGCAGAGTTGCTTTTGTTCGAAATTCAGTTATTTTTTAATACTATTTTGTTTGTAATGGCATCACTGAAAGGTATACCAAAAAACTTTTAAACGATTTTATCAATATGGAGAGTAAAATTAATAATATAATTGAAAATATAATTATGCAGATAATATAATTTTTCTGCAATAGTTTCATAAATAATATATTTAATATTCACATTTGCTTTTCTGCAAATGAAAATAATGATGTTTGCAGGTTTGCATGTTTTCCTTCAATTTTACATACATTTTTGTTCCTGTTTTGTAGAAAAACTCATTGACACCCTGAATACTCGGCGTGCTCGGTGTACGTTTTACCCAGCATATCGTGTTCGCTGTGAGAGTGAGTAAAAGCTCTCCCTTCGTGTTCGGTGCAACAACAATTTTATGGTGTTCGCCGAGCAAATTCTGAACATAATCACGACCTAAGATTTAGATACGACTACTAAATAACGGTTATTTCTTTAAATTTAATTCGAAATTTTTTGTTTTTCTGATTTATGACAGTCTTACAGCAAACGAGCAACATAATCAAATATGATAGTTACTGTTGTTGTTGCTGCTATTCATTACAAGCACTATCAAAAAGTGCATTGAAATTGTTTAGTTATGCCCACCGACCAGTCTAAACAACTAACTATACAAAAAACAATAATAACAATGAGAAAATGCAAATGTTAATTGAGCACGCGTTCAATTCTTGTTTATTGTTTTTGTTGTACATACACACAACAATAATAAATACAATAGTGGTGATTGTTGTTGTTGTTGCTAGCTACTGAGTGTGTATATGTGTGTGTATGACTAGTTTTCTATATAAAATATTATCAAAAACTAACTGTTGTACTCCCACAAAAGGGAGAGAGAGAGAGTGAGAGATAGAGAGAGGATTTTGTTGCTCAAATATTAGTTTGTGCTATTTTTGAAGCACTCACCTGCACTTGTTCTCTATAGCAGGGATGTCATTTTGTAATTTCTTTCTGAAATGTGTAATTAATAATTAATTTATGGGGTATCAAGGTATCGGGAAAAGCACAGAATCATTTTATGGGGAAAGTGCGAATAAACTCAATTTTTAATTTTGCTCTGTAAAATAATGCAAAACATAAGTAAAAATTCAGAGTTATTTTAGAAATGCAGACATAACGTTGCAAATGACGCATAAATACATAAGGATGTGAGTCTCAGTGTAACAATACCCTTGTGAGTCTTCGCCTTACCAGGTGCACAAGTATGAAACCGGTAATGAGATCTCTGTGTCGCTAGGTAAAACTATACGGTGTGTCAAACCAAATCATTGGCGCCATTTCTTCGCATTTAGTTGTGTCAACAATATTCAGTTCATAAACAATCAAGTTTCGTACAACAACATATTTTTTTCTCTCGTAAAAATGTCGAATTTAGTGCCTTCAAGCTACGATATGCGAACATCGTTGATTTTCTGCTTCCAATTGAAGAAATCTGCTTTGGAATCTCATCGAATTCTTGTGGAAGCTTACGGCCAGCACGCTCTAGGCAAAACACAGTGCAACGAGTGGTTCAATAAGTTGGAAAGTGGCGATTTTGATGTGAGAAACGAAGAACGTGGAAGGCAACCGAGAAAGTTTGAAGATGCCGAATTGCAAGCTTTACTCGATGAGGATGAGGATGATGGTCAAACGGAAGAACAACTTGCAGAATAATTAAATGAGACCCAACAATGCTACTTAACGTTTAAAAGCCATGGGATTGATTTTGAAAGTGGGACGATGGGTGCCGAATGAATTGACAGAAAGACAGCAAGAAAATCGAAAAACCACCAGCAAAATGTTGCTCTCCAGATACAAAAGTAAGTGATATCTTCATCGAATTGTTACTGTCGATGAAAAATGGATCTATTTCGAGAATCCCAAACGTAAACGATCATAATTTAAGCCCGGTACACCGGCCAAATCGACAGCAAAGCCAAATCGCTTCGGAAATAAGACAATGCTCTGTTTTCTGGGATCAGCGAGGTGTTATCTGGTTTGATCTTCTTAAACCAGGTGAAACAGTTACTGGTCAACGCTACCAACAACAATTGCCCGATTTGAACCGTGCTTTGCGCCAGAAACGTCCAGAATATCAAGCTAGGCAAGGCAACACAAAGGGATTTTTCTTGATGACAATGCACCATCACATCGAACAACACAGACTCGGGAATTGGTAGATTCGTACAGCTGGGAAGCCCTCCTCAATGCGGCTTATTCACCAGACTTGTCTCCATCTGACTACCACTTATTTGCATCAATGGGGCACGCACTCGCTGAGCAGAACTTCGATTCGTACGAAAATGTGCAAAAATGGCTCGATGACTGGTTTGACTCAAAAAACGAACAGTGTTTTGGGCGAGGCATTCACAAATTGCCAGAGAGAAAAATGTGTAGCTGACAATGGCCATTACTTTAAAGATTGAATGAATAACCATTTTTCTTAAGTAAACGTGTATTTTCATAAAAAATTATCAGTTTCATATATGTAACCCTGGTAATTTAAACTAGGCCTAACCAGTACAAATCTGCACATATCAATTTAGCAACACAATAGTTGAACAACATTCAAGGCTGTTTACACGGGCGCAAGCATGAAAGGCTGTGCGAGAGAGACAGGTAGAAAAGTATGGTAGTAAGAATAAGAAACCTTACTTTTCAACCTGTTTCTCTCGCACAGTGTTTCGTGGTTGCCCCCGTGTAAACAGCCTCAAAAGTAATGAATTGTTTCAACGAAATCATTGGTAGACATAAGCAACTCATTTTTCGGTATTAGCTTTTCCACCTAAACTGGAAAATGTCGAAATGTGAGGCTTGAAAAAAAAATGAAACAGAATTGAAGTGGTTCTATAGTTGTTCGCTCTCTGTGTCTCTCTCTTTCTCTCACCTTATGTAATCCACTTATGTAAGTTATCAGGAAAAAAGAGCTTGAAGGATTTAAGCATGTGCTTTCAAGTTTGAAGTTTCCCCAAATTTTTTTATTTAAATCGTTTTACTCAAAACTAAGTAGAATATGCATTAGTTTATGAGTAGCATAATTGTAGGGTATTTCTAGCGACTCATGACCGTTGCTTTGTGTTCATTTCTTGCATACATAAATTTTAAATTTCCTATAAAAACTCATAATAGAAATAAATTTAACATTTTCTTTAAATTATGCGTTCTCGCGTTAATTTATGCTTGTCTTTTCTCAGATTTGAGCGATAGTCAAATTTATTATAATATTAATTATTTATTATTTCAAAGAGGCAGATATGCATACAAGTACATACAAACATTTTATGTCCCAATCAGCATCACCGTTTTTCTTGTAGATATTTATCGTGCATAAATGACTGATTTTAAATTCATTTTTGTTTTATTTTCTCATTACTTTTTGTAAGCTTTTAATTTATAAGTTTTGGACAAGAGATCGATATTAATTGTATTTTTTTCTCGTGTCTTTTTAGTTTTTAGTTGATGATTATAATCGAATCGTTTTGTAATTAGTCATTTACTTTTTTTGTATTTTATTTTTTTTAGTAATTATGCTAATTTTGGTAAATTTTTTTTTTGCGAGTTTAGCATTTTTTTAATTGATCAGCAAAAACATTTATACGTTTGTCTAGGTCTAGCAGTTATGATACTCGGTCAAAGCTCAGATATTTCTGAATTCCGTCAATATTTCCCATTGCTCATTATTCCAAGTAATGAAGGGATATTTGGCCTTACATGATCATTAATAATGACTGTATTTCTAAAAGTACAGAATACAGAATGTAATATTCTCGGAGAAATCGGATGAGAACACTCCAGCTGGTAACCACTGGCACTAGCTCACTCACCCTCTTGCACTGATCTCTCCGTATTATTTCTTCTTCGGATATTGATGAGTGAATTTTACGATCGATCGTGGGTTCGCGACTAAATGAGACTTAAGAACTTTAAAATTTAGCATTTACCCAACTTGAGAAATTTCTCGCTGAATTATTATAAATATTTCACCATAATGGCGGGCATCATCGTCTTGATATTTCCTTTTTTCTTTTATTTCCATATCTTAAAATCGTTTTCTTTAAAGTAGGTATACTATATGACAAGTTTCCCCTTTTGACTCATTCTTACTCACTTACATACAGTGTCGGACAATACAATAAGAACACCTTGTACTATAAAACTTCCATTGATTTTTTGTTTCTTATCGGACTGCTTATGGCAAACAATTTTTATAGAGAAGAAAATGTTATGGTATATACATTATAAATTTCTAGGTGGCAACACTACATTTAAATATTTTTTGGGGATTCCGAAGAACAGCAGACGAAAAAATTTATATTTTAAAAAGAAAACTTAAATTTGTTTATAATTTGTACTGGTAAGCATTTAAATGGTAGGTAGCACTGAGGATAATTCAACAAATTAAATGTAAACTATTCCGTAATGTCACAGCAAAATGGGTCGAGCAAAGCACTGCAGCAAGGAGGAGTGTGATTTGGTGAAAAAACTGCGAAATGAGGGGCAAAGTATCCGCCAAATAGCTAAAACTATTAGCAGATCCTCCTCGACATTTGTCTACCAATCTTTATTATATCAAAAATTTCATTGCAAGAGAGGCCCCGCAAAACTACAAGTGCAGATGACAATCGCATAAAAATTTTGGCGGCACGCGATCCATTTAAGGCAGCAGCCGCAATTAGAGAGGAGACAGGGGTTCAAATTTGTGCTCGATCAGCTCACGTTTGGTGGGGAAAAAATGTATAGGAAACAGCACGAAAAGTACCAATGTTGACACAAAGACATCGAAAGTGTCCCATAGAAATAGCTGAAGCGCACATTGAATGGGATGGTTCAATTAATGCAAAAAAATGGCCTAACGTATTATGGACAGACGAAAGCAAGGTGTTGGAAGTGATGGCAAACGTTGGGTTAGACGCCCGAAAAATACAGAATTGACCCCAAAATATACTAGGAAGACATTTAAGCACGGAGGTGGAAAAAAGGGGATACTTCTCTTGGTATGGTGTGGGCCCTCTGTATTGGATAAAAGAAACGATGGACAGATTTCTTTACGTAAACATCCTTCAGGAGGTGATGCTTCCTTATGCTGAATGGGAAATGCCCCTGAAATGGCAAATGCAACAGTATAACGACCCAAAGCACACCTCAATCCTTACGCGAGATTGGTTTTCCCGTAATGGAATTCCCGTTATGACCTGGCCTTCACAATCTCCTGACCTTAATTCAATCGAGGACTTGTGGAATATTGTCAAAGAGAAGATTGGCAGTAACAGAGCTAAAAACAAAGACGAATTGTGGCAAAGCATTCAAAGAGCGCGGTATTCCATACCCCAGGCTACTTGCGCATCTCTGGTGGAATCAATGCGTAGAAGGTGTAAGGCGGTTTTAATTAACAAAGGCTATTCCACAAAATATTAGCATTAGTGAACAATTTGAGGCAATGTTTTATAATTTTTGTTTTAATTCAAGTGTTCTTATTTTGTTTGTCCGTTTGAAATGTGATGAATTGATTTTGTTTTGATTTTAAGAAAGAATTAAACTTATAGAATAAATGAATAAAAGTAAATACCTTTTAGAGAAATATTTTGTTAAGGTTTTTGGTTTCAGAACAAGGTGTTCTTATTTGATTGTCCGACACTGTATATAGCACGCTTTAACAAGTCTGAAAAATACTCATGAAACCTAAGTGAATTTTTAATATTTTAAATGTATTTATGTATTGCATTTATTACTAAGTAGGTGCATACATACATACATATAAACAATTAAGCGTTCATATAATAAGTATTTATAAATTGCTTATCTACAAAAAGTTTTGATTTATTTAATGCTGTTGAAATGCTTAGCTATTTTTAAACTTGAAACTGAAGTAAAGAATTGGTAGTTGGTTATAAGAAAAACAATAAATTACGAATTAAAATGTTTTACTTTGAACTAACCACGTATTAAATCTGGCGTGGAAAAAAAAAATGGAAAAGAACTTGTATTATTGAAAGCGGATAGTAGGAAAGTAGTCACCGCTTGAGGGGGGAGAAGAAGGCAAAAACAGCAAAAGCAACATAAGCAATCTCACAATAAACCCAACGACATCGGCTTAAATAACCAACAGCAGCAGTAGGCAGCAAGCTATAACCAGCGGCAGCAGGCATCATTATATCACAGCAAACAAACGCGCTGCACATCCAATAGAGACACATACAGCAAGACCAGGCCAAAAAGCCAAAACTGTTTTCAGCCACAGGCTAAAAACCGTCAGATAAACAGAATTTTAAATGAACACACTTACAACAAAAAATAGTAATCAGAAAAACAACAACAAAAAGCAGCAGCAACTGAAAGAAATCAAAAACAGTCTTTGACCAAACACACACACATGCAAACGAAAAAGGGAAAAAGAAATCGAAAACTATAAAAAAAAAATTCAACAAGAATTTTACACAAAAAAAAAACAAAATAATAATAAAAGACTACCAGCAACTGGGAAACGAACGTACGGACGGACAGTCGGACGGACGGACATACAATATTAAAATAAACTGTGAAACGCGCAAAGAACCTCACAACAGCAAAAAAAAATGTTTATTTTTTTCTTCTCTTACTTTATTATTAATGATCTTTATGCCTCCTTCTGCATGTCGCTGGCGGTGCGCGGTTTACCACTGCTGTTTGCTCCATGCTCCAGACGCATGAACCACATTAGAGATATCAGCGAAACTACGAAAATTAACACACCACTAGCAACAATAAATGAAAAAAAAAAAAAAAAAAAACACAGAAAAACCAATTTCTGATTCGAGTTGAACACAGCAAAAGACAACATAAAAAATAATAAAAAAAAAAAATAAATAAAAAGAAAAAAAAATAAAATAAAAACAAAAAAACAAAAACCAAAAACATTGCAGCAGCACCAACAGCAAAAAATATATGTATGATAAGCAAAGAATAATATACAACGAGTAGTAACAACAACAACAACGACTACAACAACCACTGCAAACAGAAAAAACAAAAACAAGACAATAACAGCAACAGCAACAAAATCGTAAAAATGAGAACCGGTTCACGAATTATTTGCTTACTTGTCTCTATATAGTTTTAAAAAGCAGCGACGACAACAACAACAACAGCAACAGCAGCAGCAGCTACAACGAAGAAAAAAGTCCACGGAAGAAGTACAGCGAGAGTAGTAGTAGTAGAAGTAGAAGTAGTAGTAGTAGTAAATACATGCATACTACATATTGTGTATTCATGTTAAAGTCAAAGAAGACAACAACAACAAATTACTTAAGCATACACTAAACCAAAAGAAAAAAAAAAAAAAGGTATTAAAAAAAAGAACCAACTTACTCATACTCCATCAGCAAAAAGTGATGGAGTAGAACTCCAAAGAGAGAGGATGGCTGGAGCGAACACGATGCGACGCGACTAAACGAGTTATTATTTTGTTGTTTTTGTTTTTGTTACCGTATTATTATTTACTCACTCTCCGATGGGTGTGTGCATGTGCGATTCGATTGTGTGTTTGAGTGTGTTTGTGAGCTCGAACTCGTTTTCTTGAATTTCTTGAACTTCAAAAACCAAAACGAATGCTGAAATGATGGAAAAAAAATTGAAAAACAGCTACTGGTGTTGAACGTAGTAAAACAAAAAAACAAAAAGAAAACACAGAAAAGAGTTATGGTTAACATAAAATACGCGCAAACGCGTTATAGACTAAACGACTAAAAGCAAGCAACAACAAGAAAAATACCAAGAAGAAGAAGAAGCAGCAGACTTGGAAACTAACACGTTTTCAAACAATGGCAGCCACTGGTGACTTAAGTTGTTGTGTCGCGCATGAAGATGGCCTGGGACGGCCAAAAGGGGGCAGAGGGTAACAACAAAAAAAAAACGATCATCATAAATACAATATATTTGTTGTACCTCGTTTTTGTCTATTCTCTGCTCCCTCCCCACTCTACTACGCTGATCACTCCACACTTGCTTTTGTTTCATTTGGTGTGGAGGCTCCTCAATCTCTGCAAGATAATGAAATGATATACTACTTCGACTACGATTACTATACAACCACTGCTTCTTCTTCTACTACCATCACCATCACCATCACTTAAACACATGCGCTTTTATAGTTGGTAGTTACGAATTCGGAATCCACTGAAATGAAAGAAACAAAAACAAAAAAACCTGAAGAAGAAGCGAAGATGTCGAAGAAGAAGTTGAAATCCCATTACCAATGCTTTTCATTTCATTTGTCTTTAAGATATTGTATGTATGTTTTTTTTTTTCGTTTTTTGTTTGTTTTGTTGTTGTTTCTGTTGATGATGGTTGATCACTAGGCAACCAACAACCTACCTCCATCATTATAATCATCGTCAACGACGTCCTCAAATGGATTATGTTGAAGGTACATAGAAGTTATACAAGAATTTAGAAAAAAAAAAATTTATAACAGGAATCCAATGCAGCGAGATTTGTATTTTTCTCATATATTACAAATAATTCAATCACGAAGTATCTATTTAATTTTGAAACTTTTGAATTAATGAATAAAGCATTTCAATCGTTAAATTTGTAATCTGGGGTCTACAGGAAGATTTGAAATATTTATAAAGTTAATTCGGATAAAAACTCGTTTGGTAAAACATCAGAGTTTCGAGTTTTGATCCACGTTCTTCGGATTTACTACTACTCAATACAAGCTTTTCAATAGATGAACATCCCAATGCGGCTGATGAAAGGGTGATTTTTTTGCTCCTTGGTTTTTGACGTTCATATTTCTGACAGTTCACGCGTGATTCTTGACATGTGTCAAAGAAAAAATGCTCAGTTTATCATGAATAGACATACGCCTGAACAACGTTTGCAAATTATTGAGATTTATTATCAAAATTCGTGATCTGTAATAAATGTGTTTCGCAAGCTAAGTACGTCCATTTAGTGGTCGGCATAATCGACGCGGCTATTCAGGTCATTGTGATCGAATTTCGCACCAGTTTCACTTTATTGGACATCAATCCACCAAATCGTATCCATAGAGTGCATACCGAAGAGAATATTGCTGCTTTATCCGCCATTGTTGACGAAGATCGCTATATGACCACCATCGCAGCAATTACTTAGGTTTGTGTTATTCAACCACCTGAAAGATTTTACGCAAAGATCTCGAATTAATGCCATACAAAATACAGCTGGTGCAAGAACTGAAGCTAGGCGACCTACCACAACATCGAATTTCCGGTGAATGGGACTTAGAAAAGCTGGATGAGGATCCGCTTTTTTATCGCAAAATTGTCTTCAGCGACGATGCTCATCATAAATAAGCAGAATTGCCGTATTAGGAGTGAAGACCAGCCAGAGGCAACTCATCCGCTACAAATGCACTATTTCGGCGGCATGTTATGAGCAGGCGGCATCATTGGGCCTTAAGTACTTCTTCAAAGACGATGAAGGCCGCAACTTTACAATCAATGGAGAAAGGTACCGGTACTGTTCGATGATAATAGACTTTTTTTTATTGTTGCCGAAAATACAAGAATTGGACTTGGCCGACATGTGGTTCCAACAGGACGGTGCCACATGTCACACTGCACGCGAATCACTGCACCATGCATCAACCATGAGAGACGAATTTGGTGAGGAGTTGATCTCACGTTTTGGTGCAGTCAATTGGCCACCAAGATCGTGCGATTTGACCGTGCTATACTAATTTTTGTGGGACTATGTTAAGTCTGTTGTCTATAGGGACAAGCCGAGCACGATTGTTGCTTTGGAAGCCAACATTGAACGCGTCACTGTGTCATTGGTGAGATGCCAATATTCGGGCCGAAATGTGTGAAAAAGTGTGCCAAAATTGGACCTTCAGAAGGGACCACTTGAAGCGAATCCGCGGGCAACATTTAAGTGAAATGTAAATGGCAGGAATTGATTTATCGATCCAAATAAAAATTTCCTTCACTTTTGTGAATTTTCAAAAACCAAGCTCTTAAAAAATCACCCTTTTACACATGTGATGCTCAAAACCCTTACGTACTCGCAAAAGGGAATGCCCCGAATTTGATCTGAGGCCACTATGGAAGAGTTCGCAAAGCTTTTGTCGCACAGAAATGTAAAATTGTTATATGCAACGTGAAATCCATACTTCAATAACGGAGTTGTGTGACGAACAGTGAGACAGAGGAAACATATAATTTGTTTTTGGAAAAATTCAGAAACGTATATCGTTTCACAGTTTACTAGCCATGCATTTTAAATTCCATATTAACGAAGGAATATGGAAGAAAAATTTAAGACTTACTAGAAGCAGTCGAAATGTTTACCGAAAATTCTTTGTTTGGCAAGTTTTTGAAGTTGGGACAAAAGGAGGAAATCTTGTGTGATTATGGACACAATAAACTATGATATTAACATCAAATTTGATGGCATTCCCAAAGAAGATAGCAACAGGTGTCTACTTTCTTGTAACCCGACCTAGCCTCCTTCGACTACAGTAAAGTGTTGCAAGGTGATGCAAGAAGAACATTGTGATTGTTTAGAACTTAGTCCAAGTGAAATTTGACGGTGAAAGAATCTGTTCCAGGGAAATTGTCTACTGCAGCAGCCTTGAATGTTACCGAAAGAACCGTACAATTAAATAGTGCACTCCCAGCCAATTGCTATAAACTGAAGTGCATTTAAGCGAGCATTTAACATTAAAATCTGTTAAAACTACATTAAAATCAATTATGGTATAGTTATTACCAGTAAATATCATAGTCTATAATAATAAACAAAATACGTTAACTCAACTCCACAGTGCATACAATTCTATGGAGAACAAACAACAAAATTGAATAATAATAAAATAAAAATAAAAAATTGAAACGAAAGCAAATCAACAAATAGAAAAAACTACTAACTATGCTGCATGTGTATGTAAGTATAAAATGTTTGAAAAAATTCCATTAATAATTCATAATATGGGTATACTGATAGAGAGAGAGAGAGAGAGAGAGAGAGAGAGAGAGAGAGAGAGAGAGAGAGAGAGAGAGAAAAACCATACTATATTGGTGGAACAGCAACAACAACATTAATATTAACTATAGTAATAGAAGCAGCAACAGTAGCAAGCAGCCAACACCGCCGTTGACGCCGCCGCCGCCGCCTCAGCACGAAAATAGCAACAAAGTTATACATTTCCAAAGCCGTGGAAGGCTATAATAAATAGAAAGAAACAATTTTGAAGCTTATCAGCAGCAATAGCAATAACAACAAGAGCAATTGAAATATTGTAGCAGCAGCAGCAGCAGGAGCAGCAGCAGCTAACACTATAATCCTAAATAAATAGATAGACAATCCGACGGAACCGCGCATCGAACCAGCTGTGTATGAAATAAATGTTTAAACAAAAGTATAAATAAATATGGTACCTAACAAAAAGGTCAAAAATACAATTTACGCGATCGAGACACGATCGTGCAATTGCTGCTGTGATGTTGATTATGATGGCCGTCGCTGGGGAGGAAGGCGTCTGCATCAGTCATTCTCTCGAATAGGAAGAGAATGAGATAGGTATACAAGTACTACTTATAAGTATGTATGTATGTATGTATGTATGTTTGTTTGTATGTATATTGTAGTAACGATACTACCCCGAGTTGTACTCTAATACTTACAACATGAAGTTGATAACTCCTAATGATCTAAATTTATATTTAATGATGATAATACATACCGACACAAAAGATGACGCACCCTGTATATGTTAATGTTTTTGGAGAGTTTCTATACCTTATTCTACCAGCTGAAGAACTCTAATGCATATATTCAATATATTCTTCAATACCATACCCACTCAAGATTGTAAGAAGTTCTAAGGAGTGAGATCGAAAAAATCGAATAACTTTAAATTGTCCTAGCATTGAAATCACTTATGCAAATAAATAAAAAGTTTTGAAAAGAAAGTTTCATTTCTGATAACATGATCAATAAAACTAATTTGTTTGTTTTTTTTTACAGAATTCGGCTTTTAATGTCACTTCTGAGACTCTCTTGGCGGCAGCATTCCACTTATTTCTAAAATCTTCCATGGATTTAGCTTCTTTGTTGGTTGCCTTTAATGTTCTTTTCACTAGAGCCCAATATCTCTCGATAGGTCGAAGTTCTGGGCAATTTGGTGGGTTGTCGATTTTTGGTACCAATTTGATTTTATTGTTTGGTCTTCGAACCATTTAAGGGTGACTTTACTCACTGTAGTGGCAGGAGGCTAGATCAGGCCAAAAGAAAGTAGATACATTGTGCTTTCAAATGAAGGGCAGCAATCTCTTCGGCGTTAACCGTGCCACTTGTTACGAAACTTTTACTCCTTAGCCCACAATTACAAATCGCTTGCCATACCAGCAACTTTTTCGGGAACTTGGACTTTTGTTTTGTTCTAAATCTTTCCTTAAATCCTCCTCGTTCCTTTGCGCTGTAAAACTCTTGACCAGGCAGTTGAGAAAATTTAGACAACACAAATGTTTCATCGTCCATAACAAAGCAATCGAATTTTTGGAAAAAAATCTGTCTTCAACTTTTAAGCTCGGCTCTGGGCTACCAAGTTCTTAGTAGCGTTCCTGTCGGGTACTGACTGCACTTTGTATGTTTTAAGGCCCGCATATTTTTTAATTTTACGAACTGAAAACTCACTGCAACTCGCTTTTTCCGCCAATTTTCGATTAGACAACACTGGATTCTTCTCTAAGAGAGCAACGACTTTCTTCGCCTTTCGTGGAGACACGAAACCGCATTTCCTTCCAGAACCATATTTTCTAGCAACTGTTAAGTCTGTATTAAATATTTTAAGAATCATCGAGACAGTGTTTTGTGCAACTTTCGCCTTATTTGCAATGGTTTTCTGGCTCCACTGCGGATTTTAGCGAAATAATTCAACAACTAAATAGCGTCTTTCCACTTCCGATGCCATGACTCAACTGAAAGTTCACAATTCAAAAAACATGTGATGTGTATTTTATCAGAATTTACCCAACGCAAAGTCTACTGTTTGAATTTTTTCATTCAGATGAAGAGTTTCAAAGCAGTGGTCTTTTAAAGTTATCCGATGTTTTCGATCTCACTCCTTAGTATGAAGCGAAAGAAATTAGTTTTCAATGGGATTGAATGTGAAACCTACCGGCAGGCACTTAAGCTAGCTTTCATTTCACTGTCTAAAAGTCTTATCGATAATTAATACTCGTATAATCGAAATGGTGTAATGCAGTTAAGTTAGCCAAATCATACCGCCGATATCGTAATTTGAAACTGGGTGGGTTGCATGCATACCTTCGAACGGCGTATCTGTTTTGAATCGTATGATGGTTTCTTTGTATGTATTTATGTGGGTAAATGTGTTTATATTATATATATGTATATGAAAAAATCAACTGATCTACAATTTTATTTATTTATTTATTTAGTTATTATTTGCGAATTGCTGCGACGGCCAACGTCGAATGACAAACCGAGCGAGCTTCTCCTAACACATTCAGTCTTTTCGCAATTTATTTTATTTATTTACAATAATAATTTCAGTTCATTCTGAACATTTCACAGATACATATAAACTAATATATACCATAGATAAATAAAATGTTCATATATATAAAATTTATATGATGGTATTACTCACAAAAACGTCACAACAAACAAATAAACAAAATATTAAAAAATTAAGATATGCTAAATAGCAAAAGTTTTTTTTTCTGTCTCTTTCTTCTCTTTCTTCTTCTTCTGCTTCTTCCCCGTTTACAAAGCCATAAACTAAAGAGTACAAGGTGCGCCATCTTTTATGTCACTATGTAAACTTTGAATAATTTTAACATTTATCAACCGATTGACTTGAGTAAACGTGTTTTTGAAACGTTAATTCATTACAATTTTAACCTGCATCGCTTTACACAAAAACCACTCGCCGAAATAGTGAAGCTGTATATTGTAAATAGTCGTTCAGTTGTGTGTTAACTCCACGTGCATATCATCGAAAATATCGTGACCAACATGCACCGTCTGACAACACTATTTGGTGTCGTTTGGTGTCGAATTTTGATGAGCACGGGACAGTGGGCGGTCGTCGACAAGCCGTTCATCAACGTCCAACACCTTCCAATGAACTGGTTGAAGCGGTAAGAGAGAGTTTTGCCTAGAACCCACTTGTGTCGTATCGTCACCGCGCTCAGCATTTTGTCGTTAGTGAAACCACCTTGTTGCGGTGCAATTTGAAGGATGATTTGCATTTCTCTCCATATAAAGTGCAATTGACTCAAAGAATATTGCCAACAGACCATCCACATCCACGTTACTTGGAATACGGCCAAACAGTCGCTCGAATGGTTAACACTGAACCAGATTTTTGGAAGCAAATTTTGATGACCGGCGAGGTCCATTTCACACTCTCTTACGCCGTTAACAAGCAATATTGTCGCATTTTGAGAACGGAGAATTCACACGAAATCCATTAAACGCCTTTGCATGAACAAAATGTACCTGCTTTGGCTATATTTCTTCAGAAAAGGCGAAACGATATCGATGGATGTTGGCTACCTACCCACAAATGTGTGAAAAATGTGGTCTGGACGGTTACTGGTTTCAACACACACACGCGCAAATCAAACAATGCAGCTTGTGCAATGAAAATACCGTGGACGACATTGACTGTTGCCACCCAGATCTCCAGATTTGACCCCTCCGAACTTATATATTGTGGGGTTATTTGAAAAGCAAAGTGTACGCCAGCAAGTCTCAGACAATTGACGAGCTCAATGCAAATTTTCGTGCAAAAAATGATCACTATACCACCCGAGATGCTCGAAAAAGTGATGGAAAACGCAGCAAAAAGGGCACATTTTGCTTTGATCACTTAACGGCAGCCAACTTGCTTGATGTTGTATTCAAAAACTAGTCCAACTAAATTGTATAAAAATACCACATATATGGACATAAAAGATAGCGCACCCTGTATAAGAAAAGACTGATGTGCGGGATAGGAGAGTGTGGTGAGATTGGTTTCAATTTTAGAATATACCATAGTATTTATGTGTATGGGGAAAACTATAGTAAATAGCCTAAAAACTGAGTGAGTTTAGCTGTTGCTGCTGGTGCCGGTGCTGTTGTCAATTCTACTGCTGCTGCTATTGCAATCTACATACATTTGTATGTATGTACATTATTGGTTGGTTGAGATTGTAGTAGTGGTAGTAGTAGTAGTAGTAGTAGTAAGTAGTAGTAGTAGTAAGTAGTAGTATTTGCTGTTGTTGCCATCGTCGTTCAGCTGCAGGTAACCAATACTCATGCTCTCAAATACATACATCAGATATTTGCTGCTCGTGCTGTTCGTATCTCTATAGTTTCAGTTTCCATTTGAGTTGTATTTTATCTACATACATACATGTATAATGTATACTCGTGTGTGTGTGTGCTTTTCTTGTTTTTGCCGGCTTTTGCTGATATGGCAGTTTGTTTCATTCTATGTCTACATATGGTATATATGTAGGAATGTTTTTGTACATATGTATATATGTATCTGGTACGTCTACTCTTGTCGTGCTACTAACGAGCGCGAGCGAGTACATTTCTACCTAACAATCTTCTAACATACTCGTACAGACATATGGTACATAGTTGCTAGATAGATAGATGGATAGATAGATAGATAGTCAATCAGTCAATCAGTCAGTCAGTCAGTCAGCCGACCAATCTAGCTATGTAGCTAGCCGGTTACTGTTTGTTTGTTTGTTTGTTTTTGCCTTTCTTTCTGTTTTTTATTTATATTTTGTGAATTTATTTTGTTGTTAAATTATTGATATGTGGTAAGATTATATATTATATTTATTATTTCTAAAAACAGCAAACTAAGCGAAAATGTTGATTTTGTTTTATAAGTATTTTTTATACTTTGTACATATTTTTTGATTATTATTTTGAATTAAATTGTAAATTAAACAACTCAAGCAAAAAATAAAAATTGATTTATTATTAGCTGTTGCCGCATTATCAAAAATTCATAGATATGTAGAAAGTAATTCTCACTACATAAGTAATAATCGTAATACTTCAAGATAATCTACTAAATAAAATACATGATTTTCAAATTTTTTAATTTTTTTTGCTTAACCCATTCACATTTATTGTACTCGCTGGATCGAGTACAGTCAGTTTGAAATTCTGATTCGTGAAAAATATGTAGGTTTATAAAAGTTTGCCGAAAGTAATCACCGCTTCAAATTTTTAACGTGTTACCTGAATCAAGGAAAGGCCCATACTACTACCAAGGCTTTCGATGGATTCTTATGCATTTGCTTATGATTTTAATATCAAATATTATTTCAAATAAGCTTAAAATTTAATTACAAAACAATGTCAGTTAATGCCTTTCTACATTTGGATAAAGCTGTGCTGTCTTTAGAATAACTTGGAAAAATACGAAAGAATAAATCTGAAATTTTCGGGTCAGCTTATACCTAGTCCTGCCATAAGTTCTGTTACAGTTTGTATATAGGTATACGATACGGTATTTTTAATGTGTTGTAATTTTTATTTTGTTATGAAATTTTAGTGTTTCTGAAAATCAACATCTTATTCTAAATGGTCGCTTCTCGCTTTAATGCACTCCTTTAGACGATCAGGCCATTGGGCTATAGCGGCACGTATGATTTCGATGGGTATTGATGAAGCTGCTGAAATAAGAGCTTTCTTAAGACTCTCCTAATTACGGTGGCGAACTTTGCAGGTCACACCCTCTAGCTCTGACCACAATTTGTAATCAAGGGTATTCAAATCTGGGCTTCCCTTGGGCCAATCTTCCGCACTAATAAAGGCTGGAATATTTTGACGTAGCCACTCTTGAGTTGTTTTGGCTTTGTGTGCCGGTGCAGAGTGTTGTTGAAAGACCCAGTGCTCTCTACATTAAAGAGGGTTATTGTCAAGTCTTTCACCACGCCTTCCAAGACATCTTGTTGGTACACTTTTGCTCCAGTTTTAACGCAAAAATGCGAGGAACTGACGCCTTTATGGGATACTCCCCACCAGGCCATAACGAATGTTGGATGATGACCTCTCTGAACCCTTGGCACAATAAATTTAGCTTCTTCAGATGTTCTCGCACAGATTTTGTCGTTTTGTTTATTAAAAACCTCCTCCACCGTAAAAACGATATTTTCATGACCGCTTCTTGCGTGCCACTGCAAAAGCTTCTTACATCTTTCCAATCATATTTGTTTAACCCGTGGAGTTAAAAGATGGCCTGTGCACCTGGGAAAGGGCTTTCATGTGGAGGTCAACACGGTGTGGTTGTGTCATGGATCTGGAAGACATATCCATTTCACTAGCCATGATGTTTGGCTTTCTTAAGGGATTTCGGCGCACCCGCTTTTATGGCTCCACTCTTACGAACAACGCGAGGTCGACCACTTTTCAGCCTGTCTTCCACTTGAGACGATTCCAAGAAACGATCGATGGTACGATAAACAAACATTTTCGATATTTCGAGTTTTTTTAGCTACGTGAATATTTGACGTGCGATATTTCCGCATTTGTGCAATGCAATCACCGCGATGCGATTTTCGTTGTTGCCCCACTCCATATTAATTACGCAAAATTTGAAACCAAACTGATTTGAATTTGTTTTGCAATAGAACATTGGACCAAAAAATGCAAATAACGGGATCATACAATTTAAAATCTCAAAGCCTACTACTTTGAAAAGCTTGTAACAGAACTTATGGCAAGACTTGGTAGATGTTTTCACTTTTAGAGAATTTTATAACAGTTTTGGTTTAGTTTTAGAGATTTATTTTAGGTTTGGTTTTTGTATGATTAAGATTCGGTTTTTTTTTTCTTTTTCGTCTAAGTTTGACCGCAGATTTTAGTATGAACTGAGTTCAAATTTCGGTCGGTGTATTTGATCTAAATTTGGTCAGAGTTTTGAGCTGAATTTTTATATGATTTGTGGACTGAATTTCGTTTTAATTTCTGGTCTGAATTTCTGTTAGGTTTTTTGTTTGAATTTTCCTCTGGTCTGATTTTTATCTGAATTGTCTGATTTGGGTCTGAATTGCGGCTTGATTTCTGGTCTGTATTTTCGTTTGGTTTCGGTCTGAATGTTGATCTGACTTTCGTTCTGCATATGGTATGAATTTTAATCGGATTTTTTGTTTGAATTTTCCTCTGGTCCTTATTTTTATCTGAATTGTCTGAATTGTAGCTTAATTTTTTTTGGGTCTGAATTTTCGTTTGTTTTCGGTCTGAATGTTGATCTGATTGATTCAGCATTTGGTTTGAATTTTTGTTTTGAGTTTTGTTAGGAGATTTGGCCTTCGTTTTGATCAGAATTTTAACCGTTTTTTTTTTGTCTGTTTGAACTTAGTTATATTTTTGTAGAATTTTCGCCTGATTTTTTATTAATAAATTTTCTTTTCTCTGAATAATGGATCTCAGTTTTTTCTGAATTTTGCCTTTTGCCTTTTTGCCTCTGTAAATTTTTTTTACCGATTTGGGTTTTAATTTTGGCCTAATTTGAATCTGAATGTTTGCCTGATTTTTGTTAGATTTTTGATCAGAATTTATGCTCTGAATTTTGGTAGAATTTGAATTTGATTTAGGTGTTGTCTGTAGTTTTTGTAAGAGAATTGCCCTTAGGTTTCGGTCCGAATTTTGAACTTAATGTTTTGTCTTCGATTTGTTTCAATTCGGCCTGAACTATGATCAGAGTTCTGATGTGTTCTTTTGAATGTATTTCAGTTCGAATTTCTTTATAGTTTTTTTGCCCAATTTTTTGCCCGATTTTTTATTTGATTTTTGATCTGAAATTGGTTTGAATTTTTGTCTGATCTTAAGCATCCATTTTGTTTTTATCTGTTGATGTTTTGTTTTTGATCTCGATCTGGAATTTTGGTTTAGTTATTGATTATCCTATGATCCTATAGCAAAAGGAGTCCTCCCCAAATACAAATCCTAGAAGAACTATCATGATTTAACATGAACTGCTATTAAAGCTTTGTTTTCAAGTTTCGGCCCAAGTTATCTTTATCTTCTTTAATATCAAGTCAATCTTTATTAATAATAAAATGTATTTATACATTTTTTTTTCTTTGTTTATTCTTTAACAATAGCTTTCCGAAGCTACTGAACTGATTTTGTTGTTGTTATTTTCCAGTAAAAAACATTTTTCCTTTTTTTCTTCTTTTTCTGCTGGAACAATAATCGAAAATTACCCAAAAACAAACGAGACAAAAATAAACTAAGTATTCTCTTTGGGCCTATACAATTATAGCTGCCAATTCACCTTTATGGGCAAGTGGTAAGTGGTAAGTGGCAAGTGGCAAGTGTGGCGCGTTAAGTCTCAAGCAATTCCACTACAAAAACAACTGACGCATTTCTTCTTTATTTTCGTGTTTTCATTTAATTTCATTCTTTCATTTCGGACTGCCAGCAGAAAACGAAAACGAAAACAAAACTTAAATTACGCATTTTTGTACCTATTTTTCCGTGAATAACCAAGTATTTATATCGCATATACTTACTCGTATACATAGTATAGGATACTTATTCATTATTATCGCGCTATCTTATAATATTTTCCATTAATTTTTATTCTTGTTTTCTTCTACACACATTCATGTGTAAGTATGCGTTTGCCTGTGTGTGTTTTTCTCATTTGTTTACTATACTTGGAGAATGGCACTACCGCCATCCGCGCCATCATCCATCCATTTTATAGATACGATATTTTTTGTAGATACTTACTCGCATACATGCACATTCTCTAGTAGTACGTGCCTCTCTGTATCTTTGCCATTAAGTAAGCAGGCAAGCTGGCAAGAATAAAGAATATTTCGAGAAAACGAGACAAAATACGAGAAAGAAATGTGTTTGTGTTTTTACGCGAACAAACAAAAATACGCCAACGTAAAAAGCATAAAAATTATCTACTGTTCGGTTGTGAATAAAGTGTACTACAATTGTCGAATTGGTGCGGAGTGCGCCGGGCAAAACGCGGAACACACATGTACAGTGACTGAAGTTTTTAATCAAATGTGCAATCTGATTTTCGGGAACTTCTAGTTAGGTCCTTTCTACATAAAGACTATCTTTCATTGAAAAGTATTCTTACTCTGTTTTGTTTTTCCGGTTTGATGTGAAATAAGTAACATAAAGATTCTAAAGCGGGTGACATCAGTCCGATGCATATTTAGAACTTTTTGTTTTCAGAGATAAAGTATCACAATAATCTGTGCATTCGTATCAGAAAGACTTGATCACCGAAACTTTGTACAGAGATAACTATGAACGTGCAGCAAATCTGGAGGAGTTGAAGAAGAGGAGTCTCTGTGAAAATGAAGTTGACTTAAATACGTCCACAAGTTTTACCGTAGTGACCCAAGACTTTCACACTAGAAATTCGACGACTTTATACAACCACAGAAGACGTGGGGGAGATGGATCGATGTTGTGTAACACTGATGTTACTATTTGCATCAATGGTTCAGAGAGGTATGGCGGAACCGTAGTGGGTCTGTATGTACTCGCAAGACTTGCGCAAGTAAAACAGTCGGATCTTCTGCCTTATGAATGGAGACGAGATCTTCGCAATCGAATCGAAAAAGCTGCAAAACTTATACAAAATAATACAATTCGTTAGTCGAATGTAATTATTTTTATGGATAGCTTCTTCTTCTTCTTCTTCTTCTTCTTCTTCTTCTTCTTCTTCTTCTTCTTACTTTACTTTTAATGGCACAACAGCCCATGGAGGGCCTAGGCCGAGCTTTTCTCATCCACTCATGTTGTGCGTGTTATATTTCTACATGAATGGAAGGGACCTACAGTTTAATGCCGAATCCGAACGGCGAAGTGAAAAGCTTTTCATAGCAATTTTTACTCTTGTAGGTTTGCCATTGCCTGCCAAGAGGTGGTGCCGTGTAGAAAAATTATTTTTTTCTACTTTTTTTTTAATTTTGCCTGTGCCGAGATTCGAACCCCGGACACTCTGCGTAGCAGTCCAAAGCATTACCACTGCGCCACAGCGACCACTTCTTCTTCATCTTCATTTAATGGCTGTATGGCCCTCAAACCCCGGGTTAATAATAATAAAATATTCTTCTTCTTCTTCATTTAATGGCTGTATGGCCCTCAAACCCTGGTTAATAATAATAAAATAAATATAAGGCTGTGTGAACTACAGCAACAGCAACTTGGTCATGGATTAACCGGACCGACTGCAAACTTTTAAGTGCCTTTATAGCCAAGGTTAGACAGGAGGAGAACAAGTGCTCTCTTACGGCTTAGATAAATTGTTTGTCGTTGATTAATTATACTTTCTCAGATAATAAATAAAAAAAAAATAATTCCCAGTAAAGAAATTGAAGAACCAATTGTTGAATTTACATTTCATGTAGTGTAAGCATCTGGATAATCAGAATAACGACGAGGTATTCCTGCTAATCCTAAAAAATGTTGAGGGAAAAAAGACTGGCTGCGATACGGTATTGTGCGATTGCGTCAATGCTATAGCACTGGAAAATTGCAACAAGCAGACGATGCAGAAGTTGTCATGACGGGAAAGAATCAAAGAATCAAAAAAATCAATATTTCATCACCTATGTATGTACGTCAATGTCCGTGTCCTGCAAAACAAAACAAAAATGGCTTCAGTTTATGGGGTCGAGATTTTTCAAAGGTCTAACAGAGATAACGAAGAAGAGATATCATTCATATGGAGAACTAAATGGTTTAATAAGGACAGCCCATGAGCTGAGGGGACCGGTTAGACGACATACCTCCACCCCGGCGGTACTCAATAGACCAATAGGTTTCCTAGTGTAGCTGATCCACACATGCCTTCTTAACCTAACCGAACCTTGTACAGAGATAATGTATCTAAAATTAATATTTTTTTTTTCTTGTTTTTGAAGATCTCCAATTCTCAATTGCGTAGATTGATTTTGACTAATCAAATTGTATTGAGAATAAACAATAGTGCCATGGGGAATTAGTTGATATAATCGTGATAAAAATTAAAGGTTCATTAAAGTGAAAACTACTAAATGCTCAACTCTTCTCTGCTCTCATTGATGAATACTTACATTTTACACATATGAAAATGTGAACTGTGGTACTTATTTACTTACTATCGTTATTGCTTGAACATTATTGAACTAAAGAAAACATTTAAATTTAACATTTAATCAAGAGTTTGTGTCACTGTTCCGCTCCGATCGTTGAGCAAAATCGAATTCACACAAAGAACGATACACATACCATACACGAACGAACTTGACACAGGCGGGCGGTGGGCGAGGAGGTAGGTAGCAGCGAAGGTGGCGGTAAACGAACGTCAAGTAACGTAACGTACGTTTTTGTTAATTTTTAATTAATGAAAATTATTGAAATTCACTCATTGTCTGTTTTATCTGAACACTTACACACTAAGAGAGAGATACTATAAGTATGTATGTACATATGTATGTATGTATGTATGTTGTTGTTGTTTATTTTGTAAGTCTCTTTGTCTGTCTGCTTGTTTCATTTCATTTCGTTCATTAAATTGTATAACAATGAACGAGCTTTTCTTTTATTTACGTTCAACAGCCGTCGCAACACTCGAAACACTCGTTGTTACCTACGTCTTGGATGTTTCCTTAATATATTGTCCATTCCTTTCAATTATCCAACTGTCACTATGTCCGTCCATTCATATATCCATCTGCGAATGTATGTATGTATGTACGTATAGTTGAAATAATTATAATCAATGTCCATTACTATACTCGACGGAATGTTAAATTTTTGTTTCTTTTCCATCTAGATATTGGTCATATAAAAAGTATCCGCTGTTTTTGGTCTCGATTTAGTGTTGCCAGATTATGTCAAATGAACAAATGTTTGACATGTAACATTTTAGGCTACATTTTGTGTAAAGACAGTTGTGTAATTTGTCGCTAGTGTAAAAAGTTACATTGATTTGAAAATCAGCGAAATATCTGGAGAAATACGCGATGTGTTGCTTTATTTTGTGGTCGCTGTGGTGTAGTGGTAGTGCGTTGGACTGCTACGCAGAGTGTCCGGGGTTCGAATCTCGGTGCTCGGCATATCCAAAATTATAAAGTAGAAAAAAAAGCAATTTTTCTAATATAACACGCACAAAATAAGTGGATGCGAAAAGCTGGGCCGCCGCCCTCCGTGGGCCTTCTTCTTTTAATGGCACAACAAGCTCCTTGGGCCCAGAAGATTCTTTATTACTATAGAAAATTTAAAACCGCTGCAAAGACATGCCGATAAATTTGTGCGGTTTACGGTGAGGATGCAGTGAGTGCACGCCGGACCCAGGAGTGTTTTTGCTTGATTCCGCTCAGGAAATTGTGATATCAAAGTTGCACCTCGTTGCACCACCTGTTCTTTCTAGAAGTGTGGTTTTCAATCTGGCAATACTTTTTTCGGAGTTGGTCTTTTTGACAGCTGTCACTTGATTTATGCTCAGTTTGGTTGGCCATTTCATAATGAATAGACTTACGCCTGAACAATGTTTGCAAATTATTGAAATTTATTATCAAAATTCATGCGCTGTGAAAAAAGTGTTTCGCAAGCTATGCCCATTTAGCGACGAGGCTCATTTTTGGCTCAATGGATACGTGAATAAGCAGAATTGCCGTATTTGGAGTGAAGAGCAGCTAGAGGCAATTCAGCAGCTACCAATGCATCCCGGAAAATGCACTGTTCGGTGCGGTCATTCAACGCCGATGAAGTCAACAACGTTACGGCAATGGAGAAAGGTACCGTTCGATTATAACACTTTTTTTTGGCCGAAAATGCTAGAATTGGACTCGGCCGACAAGTGGTTCCAACAGAACGATGCCACACTGCACGCCAAACCATGCATCAATTGAGAGGCGAATTTGGTGAGCAGTTAACCTCACGTTTTGGTGTAGTCAATTGGCCACCAAGATCGTGTGATTTGACCCCTTTAAACTATTTTTTGTGGGACTATGTTAAGTCTGTTGTCTATAGGGACAAGCCGAGCACGATTGCTGCTTTGGAAGCCAACATTGAACGCGTCACTGTGTCATTGGTGAGATTCCGAGATTCCGGCCGAAATATGTGAAAAAGTGTACCAAAATTGGACCTTCTGAATGGACCACTTGAAACGTAGCCGCGGGCAACACTTAAGTGAAATTATCTTTAAAAAGTAAATGGCAGGAATTGATTTATCGATCCAAATAAAAACATCAGTCACTTTTGTAAAATTTCTATGTTTTTTTTCATTTTCAAAAACTAAACTCTTATAAAAATCACCCTTTAGATACATTCGACACACAGGGTGTACCTATATGAATGCAGAGCATTGTGTTGATTCTAAGGAAGATTGATAGGAAGAAGGAGATAGAAAGCCATTGGGGCAAGTGTTATGCCTTTACCACAATGAACTACTTCAGTTTATCAGTGTAGACTATGACCGCATGTAGCCGCAAAGGCCAAGCTTTTCGCATCCACTTATGTATGTTGTGCGTGTTATATTTGTACATGAATGGAAGGGACCTACAGTTTAAAGCCGAATCCGAACGGCGAAGTGAAAAGCTTTTCATAGGAATTTTTACTCTTGTAGGTTTGCCATTGCCTGACAAGAGGTAGTGGTGGGTGCCGTGTAGAAAAATTATTTTTTCTACTTTTTGATTTTGCCTGTGCCGAGATTCGAACCCCGGACACACTGCGTAACAGTCCAACGCACTACCACTACGCCACACAGCGTACGTTCTTTAACTTCACCTAAATGTCAGTGGGTATCAACCGCGGATACTTTTTATATGACCCAATACATATAAGAATTTTTACTATTTCACATATGACATGATTCTTACTATCTCAAGTCTTCTATATTATAAGTACTTATGTAGTAGTATGGTACTTGTGTTTGTATAAGTATGCGAAGTACGCATATTCAAAATATTCACCATATTTTTATCTTCCTCACATTATATTTGTTTTTCTTCTTTTTTCCTCTATTAATTCATTGTGTGTAAATAAACAGACATTATTTAACATTTCGGTGCTTTTTTTGTCTTGATGTTTCATTTATTATTATTATTATTATTTCATTTTATTTATATTTGTACTACATATATTTAATCTCGTCTTTTGAATATTCTTAGAATTAAAAAAAGATTTGAATAAGTTCCTTTGCTTTGTTCGTTCGTTCGTTCGTTCGTTCGTTCGCGTGATTCGATTCGTTTGCGCCCTGTTCATTTCCGTGCATCATCATCAACGTCAACAACATTCGGTTGGTGGCAATTGCTATAAATTTTTCTTACAATTATAAATCTTGATTTTCTTTCACCTTAATCTATTAATGTGCACCACACCACGATCACACTTTCCTTTGTAAATTATTAACTAACACACCAACAACGTCGAACTTTTGGTATTTTTAAAAATATTTTTGCAACAATCAAATCATAAATAAAGAAAATCATGAATTTATTAGGTACCAACATTTTGAAATACCTAATAGAAATATGTACTATACATTTTTTCTTCTATTATTTATATTCGTGTTTTCTACTCAATTTATTATAATCGAAGACACTGAGAAGACACTGAAAAAAATTAATCATAATTTTAAGAAAATATAACTTTGTAGAATGTTTGTGCCTACATAAATTGTATATTAAAAATATTTAATACATAAGTATGTTTGGTTTTCCTGATGGTACTTTTTTATGAAGTATATATTCTATATACATTTTAATATTTGTACTTTGTTGTAATTCCAAAGAAATTTACTTCAATTAAAATTACTCATTTTATTACTAAAATAGATTTTCATAACAAAAATAAATTTCCATTATAAAGACTATGAAAAATGCCAATTCTATGAGATTACTCTTCTTATCTAGAGTAGGGCTGCCAGCGGTACCTTTTTTTACGAAGAGATGCAGGAAAGTAAGCGCCAATTGAAACTATAAAATCTTATTTTTGAATAAAGCTCTGTATACTTTATCATCAATGCCATTTACTACTGTGGGCAAAAAGTAGTCAGACTTTTTAATTTAAATTTCGCGCGGAAACCCATTCATCAAAATATTATTTTTTTAAGGTTGGTATGACTGTCGGTGACATCTGCGCCAAATGTCACATCAAAATAATCATTAGTGTTTAGTATACGCTTGTCTTTCTGAAGTTCTGGAGTACAAAAAGTGCATTCGGCGATTTTTACAATGAGTGAAATTATTTAACAAAGAAGTTCCATTAAATTTTGTGTGCGGAATCAAATTTCTGGTGCCGAAACGTTCAGAATGTTGCAAAAGGCCTTCGGTGATAATTGTATGTCGCGAGCAAGTGTTTTTGATTGGTACAAATTGTTCAAAGATGGTCGAGAACGCGTTGACGACGAACCACGTCCAGGACGTTGATCGCATCAACTGATGATCAACACGTCAATAAATTCAAGGAATTGGTGCTCGAGAATCGACGATTAACAGTCAGAGACCTTACTGGCATCGTTGGAATATCGGAAGTATCAGTGAAAACCATTTTAAAACATCATTTGGGCCTAAGAAGAGTGAATGCACGATTGGTTCCAAAATCACTGCATTGGTTTTACGAGACCATTTTGCCGAAAATTCGACTGATATCGTTCTCGTTCCGCAACCACCCTATTCGCCTGACTTAGCACCGTGTAACTTTTGGCTATTTTCTAAATTCAAAAAACCGCTTCGTGGACACCGTTTTGAGTCAATTGAAGACATTAAACATGAATCGCTAAGCGCATTGAAGGCTATTCCGGAAATTGACTTTAACAACTGTTTCGAGAATTGGAAAAAACGTTGGCACAAGGGTATTGGGGCCGGGGGGGATTACTTTGAAGGGGACGAAATAGATTTGGGAGAATGAATAAAAAAATTTGAAATTATGAATAAAGTCTTACTACTTTTTGCCCACAGAGTATGTATGGAAAATGATATTGCTCAAATGTTCACCACGACTAGTTTTACATACTTACATACGTCGATTCGATGGTCAACATTTTTGATGACATCTTCCAATTGGGACGTTTGTATGGCATTTATCTCGGTAATGATGTTGTTTTTTAGGTCCTGAATATTGGCTAACTTATCTACGTAGACTTTGCTTAGCAAAATCCCCAATGGTGTTAAATCGCATGATCTTGCACGCCAATTCACATTTCCTCTACGCGAAATTAAGCGATTTACGAAAAACCTTGCAATCTGTCGAAGTGCGCGAAACGTATTTTTTATTTTTTCACCATTTTTTAAGTGTTCTTTAATAACTTTAATGCGGTCTTCAATCGAATACGACTCCATAGCGACAAATGGCAAACATTCAGCTAACCAAATGACATAAAGACGACAGAAAACAAACATGGCATCCCTGTCAAATTGACATTTACTTTCGTGCGCTTCATTTGGTCAACCCTTTACTTTATGTACTTCATTGTTATATCTGTACTTGTTTATAATTCATTCAAAATAAAAATTTAATTGCAGTTGTTTTTTTTTGATTTGTACTTCTTTTTAGCAGCTTTGTACTTCTTTTCAGTAACTTCCTTTGTTTTACATTCACTGTTTCACTTACATTCACAGCTTGGTAAATATTTTCAAGAAATGAGCATGTCCTTTCTATTGCAGCTTAGAGAATCTTGAACAAATAACTTTCCCTTATTTGGTCGAGGATTTGTATTAGAATTAGGACCTCTTTTCGATTTTTTATGTGTTCCGAGATTTAAAACCTCGAGCACTCTGCGTCCAACTACCCCACGATGAGCACTTTTTGGTTTAAGTTTTATTTTTTATATCTGGTAACTCTACGTCGCACTACGGTTAACCCTCACACCAATTTTTCTCTCTCAGAGATCAAATTTCTGTAAAGCCGTGGTTATGTTCAGATTTTGGACGGCGAACACCGTGAAATTGTTGATGCACCGAACACGAAGGGAGAGATTTTACTCACTCTCACAACGAACACGATATGCTGGGTGAAATATACATACACCGAGCACGCCGAATATTCGGGGTGTCAATGAGTTGTTCTACAAGAAAGGAACAAAAATTTATGTAAAATAGTACGAAAAAATGCAAACCTCATTACAAACATCATTAATTTCATTTGCAGAAGAGCAAAGTTGCCAATATTTTTAGTGTTTAAAAGTGAATATTGAATATGTTATTCATAAAACTATTGAAGAATGAAGTATGAACAGTATTTATACAACATATTAGATGTATTCACGATGTGATATAAATGTTGTTGATGCGACTCTTTTCCTGAAGTTGCCACATATTCTTCACTATCTCAATCGCTTTTTTTATAACCAGCAGGTGGCTGCATATCATTAATTTCACTCTCTTTTACTTTACTTTACTTTTAATGGCACAACAGCCCATGGAGAGCCTAGGCCGAGCTTTTCGCATCCACTCATGTTGTGCGCGTTATATTTGCACATGAATGGAAGGGACCTACAGTTTAATGCTGAATCCGAACGACGAAGTGAAAAGCTTTTCATAGCAAGTTTTACTCTTGTAGCTTTGCCGTTGCCTGCCAAGAGGTGGTGCCGTATAGAAAAATTATTATTTACTTTTTGATTTTGCCTGTGCCGAGATTCGAACCCCGGACACTCTGCGTAGCAGTCCAACGCACTACGACTACACTTCGAATATATTCCAGCCGAGAGTCCCAATTTTCGACCACTTTTTACAGCAATTGGGGCCGTAGTATGTCAGTAATAACGCGCCCAATATTCTCTTCCAAGGCGTCAATCGTCTCGGGCTTATCTGCGTAGACAAGCGACTTTACATAATCCCACCAAAAATAGTCCAGCGGTGTTAAATCACACAATCTTGGAGGCCAAGCCACAGGCCGACGACGCGCGATTATGCGCTCACCAAAAGTTTCCTTCAATAAATTGATTGTTTCGTTGGCTGTATGGCATGTAGACGGCGGTCTGGTTGGACCCAAAGGTCAGGTCGTCCACATCAACATCAACATTATCCAATTCAGGCACGAAAAAGCCATTAATCATAGCTCTATAGCGTTCCCCATTGACTGTAACAGTATGACCGGCTTCATCTTTGAAGAAATATGGACCAATCCCTCTGCCCATAGAGCACACCAAAAAGACTTTTTTTGAGGATGTAACGGCGTCTCAACAATTGCTTATGGATTATGATCAATCCAAATGGGACAATGTTGCTTAATAACCAAAAGTGAGCTTCATCGCTGAACAAATTTTTCTTGTGAAAATCCGGATCGGTGGCCATCTCGTTATGGGCCCATTCACCGAACGTGGTGCGACGAGCTTAATGTTTTGTTCGGCTTCAATTCTTAAAATGGCAAACCAAACTGAGCATAAATCAAGTGGCAGCTGTCAAAAAGACCAACTCCGGAAAAAGAATTGCTAAATTGAAAACCACACTTCTAAAAAAAACACCCTTTATTAAACAGCATAATAAATTTGGATATGAAAACGCCTCAATGCTCAAAAATTTCCACACACATTTTCATAGGAAAAGAATTCAGCTGGTAAGCAGTGCAAGTGTGTGGATGGCCACCACCACTGGACCAAATAGAAATCCCTTCTTTTTTACCCAAAAATGAAGACTATCCTTCTGAATATCATATGTAATATAATCTTCTATAAGTATGGAAAGTTCATTCTATATACATAGTTTTAAATCAAGCAGTTAAGTTTTAACTATAAAATTATTCCTATAATATTTAAAATCGTTAGAAAAACATTTTGAACGCGCAATAACCTAAAAAGGCTCCCCTTCAAATGGAAATGGATATACTAACTATGTATAGGTATATAAAATAAATTTTCTTTTGTGACAAAAACGAAAAACACAAAAATCATATAGGGGAGATTTACATAAAGATTTTCTTAGGTTACCTTACCCTCATGCGAATATTACTAGTACAATTATTTGCAAGTATTTAGCAGGGGAGGACGGACGGAACAACGAGAGTAGGTAGGGAGTGAGTGAGTGAGTGGTAAGTACTTACCATAACAAAAGTGCGAGAACCCTAAAAAACTAGAAAGCATAAGTAAGTAGAAGAGTAGAGTAGAGAAGCTGGCTGACTGGCAACGCTCTATCATTAGAAATTGCACCCACTCAGTTATAAGTTTGCAGGTTGTTAACTTTAGAATTGATTTGCTCACACTATACATTGTATCTAACTCGTATATTCATATGGTAGTTAGTAAGTGAAAGCAGTGGAAGCTGCAACATTTGGTATTATTTGGGAGAGTAACCTTAGAAATATGCTTACTCGGTTCGATATGGGTAAAGTTAATATGTAGATGCTTGCAAAAGGTACCTTCTTATAGTACATTTAAAAAATGCGAAATAAAATCTTGTTTTATTCTTCAAATGTTTAAAAGAAAATAGGGGAATCATGCTCAAAGAAATCATGCTCAAATTTTGCTTTTACGTTAAAAGCGGGTAGCAGCAGCCCAGGTAGACAAATGAAAGGGTAAAAAGCATATCGAGGTTATAGAAAGAGATTTGAAGAAATTCTTTCTAGGGAGACAACATTTTCATCATGAATGTGAAAATATAGGTATAATAGAATATGCTAATGTTGTTGTTTTTGCTTGAGCTTCTATTTTACTTGAAGCTGTTTGTGTGTGTGTGTGTGTGTTATTTTTTCGATTCTATTGCTCATAAATATTCAGTGTGTAGAAGAAAGTGTGCGGAAAAAAGATTTTATATGTGGGCATGCATATACAAATACAAAAATAAAAGTATCCTCTGCTTTTCGAGGCAACCACACACACATGCACACACATATATTCCCCAAATGATAGAAGTATGTACATATGTAAGTATCCTTTGTGTGTAAGGATATACATATGTATGGTATATACACATAACAACAACAATGACATGAGTGAGAGGCAGATAGTACATATGTAGCGCGAACAAGCAACCGATGATATTATGATGACGGTAACACACACACACACACACACACGCACAAACACCTACACACACACACATTCAGTGAATCAGTTCGTCTATCGGTGGTCGTTGGTGGCTGTAGCGGTGGCAGCAATCATTTTGCGCTTCACCTCATTTGATTGCTATGCTGCTGCTATGTTATTGAATTTTTCAAGTTGAGCAGAACAGGAAAACAGCACCAGCAGCAGTAACAGCAACAGCAACAGCGAATAAAAAAAAACGGAATATCATCCATTAACGAAATGGTTAGCAAAACATTCGAAAAATAAAATATACTTAATACATACTATACTTGTAAAATAAAATGAATAAAAAGAAAAGAAAAATAAAAAGGGAACACCTCTAAAAACAAACATAGACACATATGATTAAGTACAGGGTGTGAACTCTGACGATAGTGAACTCTTTTTTTTCTCTCTTTTATTGAATTAAAAGAGAATATTTTAATACCATGGTGTGTGTTTGATTTCTTGATGGTTGTTCTTGTTGTTGCTGTTGTTACAAACAGCTCTCATTCTCATTGAGTTACATATTGAGCATACTCAAAAGAGTTGAAGCAATAATTAAAATGCTCCGAGAGAATATATTTATCCGATGGTGTGGGTTTAATTTCTTGATGGTTGTTCTTCTTGTTGTTGTTGTTGTTGTTACAAACAGCACTCATTCTCATTGAGTTACATATTGAGTACCCTCAAAAGAGTTGAAACAATAATTAAAATGCTCCGAGAGAATATATTTATCCGATGGTGTGGGTTTAATTTCTTGATGGTTGTTCTTGTTGTTGTTGTTGTTGTTGTTACAAACAGCTCTCATTCTCATTGTTTGAGAGTTGAAACAATAATTAAAATGCTCCGAGAGAATATATTTATCCGATGGTGTGGGTTTAATTTCTTGATGGTTGTTCTTGTTGTTGTTGTTGTTGTTATTACAAACAGCTCTCATTCTCATTGAGTTACATATTGAGCACACTGAAAAGAGTTGAAGCAATAATTAAAATGCTCCAAGAGAACCCACATCCGATGGTGTGGGTTTAATTTCTTGATGGTTATTGTTGTTGTTGTGTACAAACAGCTCGCATTCTCATTGTGTTACATATTGGTCACTCTCAAAAGAGTTGAAGCAATAACTACTCGTTTTGAAACAGAAACAAAATCAAAATGACCGAATGAGAGAAAAGAGAAGACAATATACTTGATCTTGATATCATAGAACCTGGCCACACGACAGTATGTTTTAGTCTCTTTGCACCAGGTTACCTGCCTGGCACACACAAATATTGCACACACTCGCCCTCCCATCGCTAAATGTCTAAATAACGGTAAAAAATGTTTTAGAATGAAAAAAAAGCTCCCGAGGTTTTTTTTTCGTAATTTTGACTGAAAAGGGGTTTTAAGCTCTTAAAAGGAATCAAGTGGGGATGGTTATAATTTATATGTATTTTTCATATTTACTTCGTTTATTTTTGTTTTGTGAGTAAAGCAACTCATATTAACTTTCATTAGCCCCCCGGCCCCCCCTTTCTCCTCCCCCTCCCCCTCTCTCACTCTCTCTCTCTTGCCCTTTTTCTACTATGTGACTATAATTTCTGAAGAGTTTGGGCTCGCCATTTTTTTTTGTCCTTTTTATTCATTGCTCATCTGCACACCTTGTAAACATGAGCATCGTAACGTGAAAATTGTGAACAAAAACACAAATACATACATACTACTGTGGGCAAAAAGTAGTAAGACTTTTTAATTTAAATTTCATCAAAATATTATTTTTTTAAGGTTGGTATGACTGTCGGTGACATCTGCGCCAAATGTCACATCAAAATAATCATTAGTGTTTAGTATACGCTTGTCTTTCTGAAGTTCTGGAGTACAAAAAGTGCATTCGGCGATTTTTACAATGAGTGAAATTATTTAACAAAGAAGTTCCATTAAATTTTGTGTGCGGAATCAAATTTCTGGTGCCGAAACGTTCAGAATGTTGCAAAAGGCCTTCGGTGATAATTGTATGTCGCGAGCAAGTGTTTTTGATTGGTACAAATTGTTCAAAGATGGTCGAGAACGCGTTGACGACGAACCACGTCCAGGACGTTGATCGCATCAACTGATGATCAACACGTCAATAAATTCAAGGAATTGGTGCTCGAGAATCGACGATTAACAGTCAGAGACCTTACTGGCATCGTTGGAATATCGGAAGGAACAGTGAAAACCATTTTAAAACATCATTTGGGCCTAAGAAGAGTGAATGCACGATTGGTTTCAAAATCACTGCATTGGTTTTACGAGACCATTTTGCCAAAAATTCGACTGATATCGTTCTCGTTCCGCAACCACCCTATTCGCCTGACTTAGCACCGTGTGACTTTTGGCTATTAAAAAACTAAAATCAAAAAACCGCTTCGTGGACACCGTTTTGAGTCAATTGAAGACCTTAAACATGAATCGCTAAGCGCATTGAAGTCTATTCCGGAAATTGACTTTAACAACTGTTTCGAGAATTGGAAAAAACGTTGGCACAAGGGTATTGGGGCCGGGGGGGATTACTTTGAAGGGGACGATATAGATTTGGAAGAATGAATAAAAAAATTTGAAATTATGAACAAAGTCTTACTAACTTTTGCCCACAGTAGTACATAAGTACATATCATTCTGCGTTTTCTGCCTGAATGGCTTAATACAAAAAACATAAATTCTAATAAAAATGTATTTAAACTTTTCAAGTTACCTATCACATTCATACCCTTGATAACGGCATTTACTCTTCTCACGTGAATGAAGGACTCATAAGATGCAGTTATGATTTCTTTACCGACAATAAAGCATTAAATAACAGTGATTTCTGTATACTTAACTCAAACATATTTTTTCCGATTTATGACCGTCTTGCACCAAACGAGCTATAAGTAAACTTATACATTTTAAATGTTTATTTTTGTACAATTTTTGTAAGTGTAAATCGGTGGTTACCAGAAGGATTTCATCATGTTTGAGAAGGAATCATCTCACATTGAATATGGCGAAAAGGAACACACACACACACAGACACGCACACACAAATACACACTTAATACAGGAATAAAGCACAAGTCGGATTAAATCTGTTGAGAAGAACTATGCACAGACTACCCTTCGCTCCTCATACGTTAATAACGGGTGGACCATTTATAACTTGGAATTTGATTTTTGTGTAAATAAGAAACGAATAATTTTTTTTCAATGTGGTTTTTGTATTTCAAAGTAGAATCGTTTTGGTTAATTGTCAAATACTATTTCATTTAAATGACTTCCTCGGGTGGTCTTGCAGTAGCCCATTTTCGACTGTATGGAGCTGTACATGAGCGATGGCTGCATCAATTTCGTCCTTAAAAGGCTCTATCGTCGATTGGTGGTTAGCGTAACATTTATCTTTAACGGCTCCCCAGAAATAATAGTCTAACGGTCGAACGGAGTTAAATCGCAAGTGCGTGGTGGTGGCCAACGCACATCACCAAAAACCGATTTTCAAACAAACTTCCCACGCAAAAGATCGATTGTTCGCCATTCTGTTGGAACAAAATATTATCTAAGTCCATATCTTCTAAGAAAAAGGCCACAAATAATCAGTTACCATATAGTAACACCATTTTCAGTAACGCATCTTCCTTCCTGTGGAGCAACCGCAGCAATTTTTTTCGATTGGGCGCAATAGTGTGCAGGACTACGAGAACTTGTTGTTTTGTCCAATAAAGATAAAGTTTCACGCACACGTTTGCCAAATTGGTCTACAAATTGCGTGTAAGGCGCTTCTCTTTTATCGAATTTTGAACGTAATTTTCATATACTTTCGGTAGAAGATTCACCATTTTGCAAGTAAATTTTTAGTATTTCCCAAAGTTGTTCAAGCGTATTTCGACCCATTTCGCTAACCGCAAATATAAAACCAATTTTCCGTCATAATACGTCATGACATTAGAGTTGCCACACTCAAAATATCTAGTAGTTCAAATACCAAATGTTAGATGGGCCACCCTTTATATACAGCATATCTGAATACTTATGAGGAGTAGTATGGACATATACTCGTATATGTATACACCTCTCTATCTTACTCTGGATAGACATATATACGTAGAAGGATCTGCTGATGTGAAAACAGTAAATCAGAAATTGATATTTGAAGAAAGAAGGAAATATTAAAAATAGAAGGAGAGAAAAGGGTTTTTTTTTTGGTCTGTTGTTGCGGCGAATGTTGAGCTCACTATAGATTTTCTATTTAAAGCACAGTATAATGAGTCACATGACGCAGTATTTTATTTACTGATACACATGACTTTTATGATATTACTTACAAGTTTTTAAGAGTTATAAGAAAAAAAAAAGCAGCATATTTTCATTATTTCCATTCTAATAGTTTAATCTTGATGATGAACGTGAACCTAAACAAACATAAAGCCCACTCTAACCATGCACGTCAATTGCTAGTTAATATAAATTTTATTGTTTTTTTTCTTCATGATAGAAAGGAAGTTAAAAAACTTGAAGTGCATTGTAAAAATTACTAATCTTATAAATAAGGACTACAATAATTTAGTACTAATAATATACTCACGATGTTTAGCTCGATGCTGATTGTAGTGATTGTCCTACAGATTAAGCAATATTTCAAGTTCGTTTCAAAAGGGTATATAAATGCATGCCAGAAGAGTGAATCGATGCGAAGAGTGAAAAAGAGTAGGCTTTCAATTCGTCTCAATCACAATAAGCCTGGCCACACGCGAGCAATTTCGCATGTAGCAAAACAAGTTTCGCGCACTTGTTGTTGTAAGCCACACGAGCAGACATAAAATGTTTGTATGTATACTAATTTTTTATGTTTTAGTATAAAAATAAAAATGCAACCCTTAGAAAAAAAAATACTTTTGTAAATGTTTAGTGTTTCAGTCTGTGGCACGTGTGTGCAATTCCTCCCTCACTTAAACTATTCAATTTTACGCAGCATAATTGCTCCCAACTCCTTTGCATGTAAGTTATATCCAGAGTCAATTACAGGTATTATACCGTTGTCGTTCCTTTTATATGAAGTTTTTCTGTTCTCTTACACAGAAGAAAAAAATTCATATAAAAAAAAAGAGAGTGCGAGACTCGGTCAAGAGCCCGGCCTACAGTGTTGCCAGAGGCTTGGCTTCAAAAATCACATTTTCTTCCACAAGACAGAAACAAAAAAAAACGCAAAAATTCCAAATTACTGTTCTTTATAAAACCCTACACACCCTCTAAAATAAAACACCTTTTTGCATGCAACGATGGGTTAAAATTGTATAGTTTTTGCATGAACATTTTTTTTTTTTTTATTACCCTAATTCGTTATACCAAGTAGGCCTGGTTATTGCCTAATAATGAGTATTTTCCAATCAGTTATTTCTGCTTCACTATTTAGTTTGATCTTTGCCCTTATAATATTTCACTTATGGTATATGCGAAATGGGCGTAGTTTTTATCAAATGTTGACAATTTACACAAAAGTGGTCCAAGAGATTATTGCAATGATGTCTATTAAATTCGCTTTAGCATTTCCTGCATTTGTATAGCGAGTACCACGCCCACTTGACCCGATTTTGGCCATTTCAAAATTTAACCTCTTCCTTACGAACAAATGTCTGAGAACCAAGTTTTGTTGAGATAGCCTAGGCTTTACTCGAGTTATCGTTTCCACTGACAGACCAACATAGCTAAATCGACTATTTGCTGCTGATTATACCTACAAAGCCTAATTGTGGGCGTTACAAACAACCATTACTCGATCAAAACACGGTATGTAAAGGGTGATTGTTTTTCGATCTTGGTTTTTGAACATTTAATAAAATACAGAAATTTTACAAACGTCAATGAAATTTTTATTTGGATTGATAAATCACTTCCTATTATTTACTTTTTAAAGATAATTTCACTTAAATGTTGCCTGCGGCTACGCTTCAAGTGGTCCATTCTGAACGTCCCATTTTGGCACACTTTTTCACACATTTCAGCCGGAATCTCGGAATCTCACCAATGATGCATTCAATGTTGGCTTCCAAAGCAGCAATCGTGTTTGGCTTGTCCCTGTACACAAGCGACTTAACATATCCCCACAAAAAATAGTCTAACGGGGTCAAATCTTCCACAACGGGAGATTAACTCCTCACCAAATTCGCCTCTCATGGTTGATGCATGGTGCAGTGATTCGCGTGCAGTGTGGCATGTGGCACCGTCCTGTTGGAACCACATGTCGGCCAAGTCCAATTCTTGCATTTTCGCCAACAATAAAAAAAAGGCTGTTATCTATCATCGAACGGTACCGGTACCTTTCTCCATTGACCGTAACGTTGTGGACTACATCGTCGTTGAAGAAGTACAGCAGCCCAATGACCGCACCAAACAGTGCATTTTTCGGGATGCATTAGTAGCTGCTGAATTGCCTCTGGCTGTCTTCACTCCAAATACGGCAATTCTGTTTATTCACGTATCCATTGAGCCAAAAATTAGCTTCGTCACTGAAGACAATTTAGTGATGAAAGTAACGGATCCTCATCCAGCTTTTCTAAGGCCCATTCACCGAAAATTCGACGTTGTTGTTGGTCGCCTAGCTTCAGTTCTTGCACCAGCTGTATTTTGTATGGCATTAATCTGAGATCTTTGCGTAAAATCTTTCAGGTGGTCGAATAACACAAACCCAATTGCTGCGATCGGCGCTGGATGGTCATATCGCGATCTTCTTCAACACTGGCGGATAAAGCAGCAATATTCTCTTCAGTACACACTCCATGGATACGATTTGGTGGATTGATGTCCAACAAAGTGAAACTGGTGCGAAATTCGGTCACAATGAGCTGAATAGCCATGTGGGTCGATTATGCCGACCACCAACTGGACGTAGCTTGCGAAACACATTTTTCACAGAGCACAAATTTTGATAGTAAATCTCAATAATTTGCAAACGTTGTTCATATGTCTATGTACTTAAGTCTATTCATGATGAAATGGCAAACCACACTGAGCACTTTTTACTTTGACACATGTCAAGAATGACGCGTGAACTGTCAGAAATATAAACGTCGAAAACCAAGGAGCAAAAACATCACTCTTTATAAGGTAGAAAAACGAGAAGAGAGTTCGAGACTCGGTCAGTGAATCCGCCTTCAAGGGACTATTTCTCTCTTTTTTGATCTTTCTAATCCATTATTGATGAGGGCCAAACAATTTAGGTTTATTATATTAGTATATTTTTCCTTACATACTATACTATACATAGTGTGAACCCGCTTGTCGTTAATGGGTTAATAGTGAAGTGATTTAACACTATTGATTTTGAATTGTGAAAAATCTAAAACTTTTATCTGCAATATGAAATACCACAAAGATTAGAATCTCTGTATTTATTGTTATTGAAAACACGTGCTTTCGAAATAAACCAAGCTTTTTCTGTTAATGTACTTACATACATATACAATATGTTAATTGAAAAGTTATTATTTAATGTTAATTGTTTCAGAACACTAAAGAAACATTATCATAAGTGTTTTTCTGATTCGAACAAAAACTAAATCTAAATAAATAATTTGCATTAACACAAAATGTTTTTATGAACTCTCTGACTCCACTGAGTTCTATAGAAAGTGGACAAAGCCATACAACAAACTTGCATACAGCAAACTAATATTTATGCACTGCTAACTGTTGCTGCCGTATCAGTGATTTCAAATCAGCAAAACAAAAGCTGAGGGGAATTCCACGGTAGAGAAGAAGTTTAGCTGCGTTTTATTCGCCACTCGCTCCTAGTTATGTATGTACACACTGTCACTAGCAGCATTGTATGTGAAACAACAACAAAAGTTGCATTTTGTTGACCATCCCTGGTTTCTTTAACAATCTTACTGTGAATTGTCAATAATGAAAGCTGACGAAAAGTTTTGTTTTTGGTGGGAGCGCGAAAGAAAAAAAAGTACCAATGCTTCTTGTGCCTGAAAATCACCTCCAACCAGCTAGCGATTTACTATTGAGCAGATTTATTGTGAATGATTGTGATGTGGTCGCTGTGGCGTAGTGGTAATGCATTGGACTGCTACGCAGAGTGTCCGGGGTTCGAATCTCGGCACAGGCAAAATAAAAAACCAAAACAAATAAAGAAAAAAAAATATTTTCTACACGGGGCACCACTTCTTGGCAGGCAATGGCAAACCTACAAGAGTAAAAATTGCGATGAAAAGCTTTTCACTTCGCCGTTCGGATTCATTAAAGTGTAGGTCCCATTTCCATTCATATACAAACATGATAACACGCATAACATGAGTGGATGAGAAAAGCGAAAAGCTCGGCCTAGGCCCTCCATGGGCTGTTGTGCCATTAAAAGTAAAGTAAAGTAAAGCACAACGAAGAAGAGACTTGACAACTTGAGCATTTTATTCGCACTTATTAAATAAGTTTTTATTACTATGCACATTCTATGACAAGGGGTAAGAAAAATCAGCAGGTTAGTCGTGGTCAGCGAGTAGTAATAGTAGTAGTTACTGTTTTGGGTGTCTAGCAGATCGTACTCGCCTGTAATTGAAAACCAAAATTCGAAAAACAATGACTAATGACCCAAAACAAATTATTTAAAAATTTACTCAAATTGTAATAGGGTAAAAATAAAATACTATGGCAAAAAAAAAAAAAAACAAAACAGTGAGAGTGAGAGTGAGAGTGAACCTAAGTTCAGTTTATGAGTTATAGCAGAAATGTGTATGTATGTATTGAACATAGAGAGAGGAGTATTTAAGGTCATTGCATTTTCCTGTTATTAGTTATTAAGTGTGTAGGTTGAATGATAAATGGTTGATTGGTGGATGGTTCAATGATTACACGCAACTGCTGCTGCTGCTTCTGCTGCTGCTGCTTCTGCTTTTGATGATGATGATGATCGGTGATGGCGTAAATGCGTAATTATACGATTATAATAATTATTATAATACAAAAAAAAAAAAAAAAACAATTTTTGTTTAACAAAACAACATTGATTTATGATTAACACGTTCCGCATTTTCTTGACTGATGTTCATGTTTCCCCGATTATGATAATATGTAATAATACGAGTCATAATAATGATGAAGTGAAGTGAAGGCAAAGGTGACTTGGACTTGACTCGTTGCTGGCCAGTGCCGGTGTGGGTAGTTGTCAGCAGCAGCAGCAACAACGACCTACGCTTGGGTGCGTAGGTCGTCGGTTGTAGTAAATTGAATTGTTGTAAGTATTTAGTTGTCATTGGTAATCGTGCATTTTTTGCTGGTTGTGTAACGCTGCTCTGCTTGATTAAATAAATACAATATCACAAATTCAATTCGTAGTAGTTACGCGTCGTAATCAGGCATATGCATTTTACGTTTCTTTTTGTTATTTGTTTAGTTCGTAGTTGGTTATATAAAAACGTCAATAAACCGAATTAGTTAAATTTATATAATAAAAATAATAAAATATGTATGCACTTAATCCTCTGTGCTTTCCGTCTATACATATTTCACTATATGTGTGTGTGAGTGTGTGTGTGTGTGTGTGTGTGTGTGTGTGTGGGTGTGTGGGTGGCAGATTGCTTGATTTAAATATTATGTAAATGATAATTATAGGAAGAAGAAAAAAAGACAAGAGACCACTAAACAAGTTGGTTTTTTGAAAGCTTTACCAGGTGTACCTCTTGACAGGCAATGGAAAACCTACAAGAATAAAAATTGCTATGAAAAGCTTTTCACTTCGCCGTTCGGATTCGGCATTAAACTGTAGGTCCCTTCCATTCATGTACAAAATATAACACGCACAACATGAGTGGATTCGAAAAGCTCGGCCTAGGCCCTCCATGGGCTGTTGTGCCATTAAAAGTAAGTAAGTAAGTAAGTTTACCAGGTGTACAAGTATGAAACCGGAAATTTTCTTTTTAAGATAATACACGTTTCTTTTTTTACATTCAATCTTTAAAGTAATGACCATTACTAGCTACATATTTTTCCCATCTCTCTGGCAATTTGTGAATGGGTCGCCCAAAAAAACTGTTCGTTTTTTGAGTCAAACCAGTCATCGAGCCATTTTTTAACATTTTCGTACGAATCGAAGTGCTGCTAAGCGAGTGCGTGCCCCATTGATGAAAATAACTGGTAGTCAGATTGAGCCAAGTCTGATGAATAAGCCACATGGAGGTGGGCTACCCAGTTTTACGAATTTACCGATTCCCGAGTCTGTGTTGTTCGATGTGATGATGCATTGTCATCAAGAAAAATCACTTTGTGTTGCAAAGCACGGTCCAAATCGGGCAATTGTTGTTGATAGCGTTGACCAGTAACTGTTTCACCTGGATTGAGAATATCAAACCAGATAACACCTCGCTGATCCCAGAAAACACAGAACATTGTCTTATTTTTGAAACGATTTGACTTTGCTGTCGATTTGGCCGGTGTACCGGGCTTAAATTATGATAGTTTACGTTTTGGATTCTTGAAATAGATCCATTTTTCATCGACAGTAACAATTCGATGAAGATATGACTTACTTTTGTACCTGGCGAGCAACATTTCGCTGGTGGTTTTTCGATTTTCTTGCTGTCTTTCAGTCAATTCATTCGGCACCCATCTTCCCACTTTCAAAATCAATCCCATTGCTTTTAAACGTTTGAGATACGGATTATTGGGTCACATTTAATTGTTCTGCAAGTTGTTCTTGCGTTGGACCATCATCCTCATCGAGTAAAGCTTGCAATTCGGCATCTTCAAACTTTTGCGGTGGTCTTCCCCGTTCTTCGTTTCTCACATCAAATCGCCACTTTTAAACTTATTGAACCACTCGTTGCACTGTGGTTTTGCCTAGAGCGTCTTGGCAGTAAGCTTCCACAAGCATTCGATGAGATCCCACAGCAGATTTCTTCAATTGGAAACAGAAAATCAATGCTGTCCGCATATCGTAGTTTCTAGGCACAAAATGCGACATTTTTACGAGCGAAAAAAAATATGTTGTTGTATGAAACTAGTCTTTGTACTACTTGACATCGCACGTTGCTGATGTGTTTTCTTAACGCCTCCAGCAGATTCAAGTGAATTATCTCGTTGTTTCTGAATTTCGAATATTTTTTGTGGTAAACTAACAATCAAAGTAATCCAGTAAGGGATGGATGTGATGTGAAGAAGGCCGAGAACTTGAGCTACGAGTGCAGGACAGTTCCTCAAGCACTCAGGCTATGTAGCCCAGTAAGGGAACTCTAATGGGTGCTCTAGTATATTTTCAACATAGTATCCAAAATCCTATAGATCGTTTTTGCTGGCTAGGGTGCCTAGGTGCAATACTCAGCCCATTTATGTTTCCTTCTACTCTTGGGAGCTCAGGATTTCTATACCATAAAACATATGGCTTTATTTTGTTCAGAGGGTTTTTCGATTTGCCAAATGAAAATTTTGGCTGAGAGCTCTTGATGAATAGGTCGCTATGGAGTAGTTGGTAGTGGGTTGGCCTGCTACGCAGAGTACCCGGGGTTCGAATGCGAATCTCGGCATAGGCAAAATCACAAAACTCCTCTTTCCTTCCTCTTTTCTTCCTCTTTTCTTCCTCTTTTCTTCTTATTTTCTTCCTCTTTCCTTCCTCTTTCCTTCCTCTTTTCTTCCTCTTTCCTTCCTCTTTTCATCCTCTTTTCTTCCTCTTTCCTTCCTCTTTCCTTCCTCTTTTCTTCCTCTTTTCTTCCTCTTTCCTTCCTCTTTTCTTCCTCTTTTCTTCCTCTTTCCTTCCTCTTTCCTTCCTCTTTTCTTCCTCTTTCCTTCCTCTTTCCTTCCTCTTCCTCTTTTATTCCTCTTTCCTTCCTCTTTCCTTCCTCTTTTCTTCCTCTTTTCTTCCTCTTTCCTTCCACTTTCCTTCCTCTTCCTTTCCTCTTTCCTTTCCTCTTTCCTTCCTGTTTCCTTCCTCTTTCCTTCCTCTTCCTTTC